>LUCG01230663.1:0-13306 GCA_001633085.1 Carthamus tinctorius
GTGTGAAGAGTTAAAGGCCAAACTTGTCTTTTATGAGAGAGAGGTAACTTTTCTCACAGAAGAGAAGAATAGATTCTTTAAAATGTTTGAAAAAGCATAAAGTGATCTTTTAAGTATGGAGAGGTCATCAAAAGAGAAGATTGCTAAGTTAGAAAAAAGATGTGAAAAATAAGGTTGAGGAACTAAAAAGGTTAGATCATGAGAAGTGTGATGTTGTTTCTGTGAAAAAAAAATTCCAAAAGGAAAGGGAGTTTCTTCATCAATATCTTCTTGACAGAGAATTAAAAATAAGAAAATTTCAAGAAGCACATAGTGTCTTTGAAATAATTAGAGTCAATATGGGGAGAAGAGGAGTAGGATTCTCAGAGTTTGACAATAAACCAGGTTTTAAAACCAAGAAAACTCTGGAGAATACTGTTCATTCTTCATAGAATTTAAAGAACAAAATGCCAAAATTCCTTGGCTACTTTTAAGAGAAGAAGGCTTTCCATTGACACAAGTGATAAAAAGCCTCTGTTAATTACAAATGTATCGTTTGAAGACTATATCAAGTCATTCTCACCTTTAGAAATGAAGGATTCCATTCCAAGGAAATACATGAGTCCAATTTAGTCAGCCTGAGACTTAAGCATATTGTGCTTTTGTCTGCATGACTACACCTGTTGAGAAGAAATTATCCCCAGAAGCTTCTGAGATTTTCCCAAAGCATATCACTGAAGCTAAATCTTCTGACTCCAGTTCTGCAGAGTCCTCTGTGGAAACATCCCTCTGTAAGAATGATCTAGTCGCAGAAGCTCCAAGTGTAATCCAAACTTTTTCAAATTCGAGTTTTGTTTTGTCCACTAGAGACCTTCTTAGTTCAGACTCCGAACCAGAGTGCAACTCTGACTCAGAATCTGAATCATGCTCAGAAGTATCTATGCCAAATTCTTCTATCTATGATACTTGTACTGAGATTTCTCATGAAGATATCTCTAAGCATAATATTCTTGATGAACCTGAGTTTGATATTTCACAAGTCATAAAGTCTGACATAATTGCTCACAAATCAGTTGGTGATGAAATGGTAAATCTGCCTTGGACAACAATTGCTTTAAAAAATCAATCCACCGGAGTAATGATATGTCCATACTTTATACACTTAGGCGTTAAAGTCAAAACTTCTCTTGAACTTGAAAGAAGAGAAAAAGAAAAATCTTTAAAGGCTAGCACAAGCTCAGATTCTACCTCTGAGGTTAAAAGACCAAAATTCACTTGGCAACAAAAGGAAAAGTGGCCTCATGCTAACATTCCCTCTATGACAGTGATTGCAGGAAAATCAAAGAGGGTAGTTGCACAGAAGAACAAACCATTTTCAAAAGAGCCTAGAAAAGTTAGGGATCTCTGTAAAATAAATCCCAAAGCTAAGAAGCGCTCTAAAAATAAATCTTCTATACCTGTATTTGATGAGTTCAATGAAAAATTTAAAAGTCTTTCTTGCAAAGTTACACACTGCAAATGTTTTACTCTCATGCATTCTTTATCTCAGCATTTACACTCTTCTTCATGTCTGGTCACAAATCCCAAGAAAAAAGGTTCTAGGTATAAAGATAGACAATTTGGTAATTCTCCACAGAAGCATAAGACCAAACCAAAGGATGTTGTGGCATACTTAAAACAAGCTAATTTGAAAGGACCCAACTGGATGTGTGTACCTAAATCAATTGTTTGATGATTGCAGAAGAGACAGCATGTGCCTACCTGGTATGTAGATTCAGAATGCTCTAGGCACATGACTGGAAGCAAAGAGGTTTTGAGTTGTTATAAAGATCAAGAAGGATGCTCAGTGACATTTGGTGGAAATCAAAAAGGGAGAGTGAAAGGGTATGCAAAAATTGTGAAAGGAGAAGTAAGGGTAAATCAATTCTCCTATGTTGATGGCCTTAGGCACAATCTCATTAGTGTTAGTCAACTCTATGATAATGGTTTGGAAGTACTCTTCAACGGAAAACATTGCATAATGTACAGAAGGGGTGACTTATATCTTATTTGCTTTGACACTTTGAAGATCAAGGAAGAGGTGTGTCTAGTCTCTGTGACAAATGAGGAAGCATGGCTCTGGCACACAAGGTTCTGTCATCTAAACTTTCATACTTTGGACAAATTGGTAAGACTCAACTTAGTGAAAGGACTTCCAAAATTAAAATTTGAGAAGGATCATTTGTGCTTAGCTTGTGAAATGGGCAAACTCAAAAGGTCTGCTCATAAGACCAAGTCTAATCTTTCTTATGACAAGCCTCTGCAGTTAATTCATGTGGACCTCTGTGGTCCTATCTCTGTGCAGAGCCTTGGAGGAAAGAAGTACATACTTGTACTTATGGATGAATTTACTAGATTTACTTGGGTTGAGTTTGTGAGAAAGAAGTCTCAAGTTCCAATTGTACTAATCAATTTGTTGAAGAGATTGCAAGTTCTTCATGGTTTTCAGGTAAGAGTTCTCAGAAGTGATAATGGCACAGAGTTATAGAATGCAGTCACAGAGACTTATCTAGCATCAGAGGGCATCACATACAACTTCTCTGCACCACAAACTCTACAACAAAATGGTGTGGTAGAGAAGAAGAATCGTACTCTGGTGGAAGTTGCTAGAACAATGTTGAATGCCTCTAGACTACTATTAACCTTCTGGGCAGGAGCTGTGTCCACTACTTGCTACACACAAAACAGATCCTTAGTTGTCAAAAGATTTGAGAAGACTCCTTATCATCTTTTGCATGGAAAAAGGCCAAACATTAAATATTTTCATGCTTTTGGTTGCAAGTGTTATGTTCTAAATGACAGAGAGCCCCTGGGAAAATTTAATGCCAAATCTGATGAACCAATCTTTGTTGGATATCCATGAAACTGTGTCGCTTACAGAGCATTTGTAATCAAAACTCAAACTGTTGTGGTAAGTACTAATGTTTCCTTTGATGACACCTTTCACATCACATTTGAGAAAATCACTCAAGAGTTGAAAACTCAAGCAGAACAATAATCAGATGGCTCTATCTCAAAAGAACTGGAACAACTCTTCACAGAGTGGTATGATGATGATCAACCATCCGATCCTAGAACCTCTGCAGCAGCTGTCAGAGGCTCTGAAAAACAAGTTCAAGCCAGTTCCTCAACTTCCATGTCATCTGGACCATCTACCTCTGATACTTCTTCAAGTTTATCACCTCCATCAGTGAGCATTGCACCAGAGGTAAATACAAGTCAACCAACTGTAGAAGCCCCACCTGTCACAGAAGTTTCACCAGTCACAGAAGCTTCAATTGTCTCTGAAGTTCCAATTGCAACAAAACCTCAAACAGAGTTTGTTTCCTCACAACCTCAACAAGAGTCTAATCTTTCTTCAAAACACAATAATCAACTTCAAGAGATAAGCTCCACATCAATCTTCCTCAAGCCATTAAATGCACCAAGGATCATCCTCAATCACAAATCATTGGTGATCCTTCTGATGATGTCAAAACTAGAGCCACTGCAAACTTTTGTCTCTTCTCTTGTTTTGTGAGTGAAATAGAACCCAAGAAAGTGGCAGAAGCTCTTGCAGATGCTTTCTGGATATAAGCAAAGCAAGATGAACTTCTCCAGTTTGAGAGAAATCATGTTTGGACACTTACTGTTCTTCCAAATGGCAAGATTGCCATTGGAACCAAGTGGGTCTTCAGGAATAAGAGAGATGAGAATGGTGTAGTGGTGAGAAACAAATCATGATTGGTTGCAAAGGGTTATTGCCAAGAGGAAGGCATAGACTATGAAGAAACTTTTGCTCCAGTAGCAAGACTTGAAGCCATACGAATCTTTCTTGCCTATGCTACTCATAGAGGGTTCACAGTGTACCAAATGGATGTCAAGTCAGCATTCTTAAATGGTAAGCTTAGAGAGGAGGTATATGTTCAACAACCGCCTGGTTTTGAGAGTGAGAAGTATCCAAATCATGTCTACCTTTTAGACAAAGCACTCTATGGTCTTAAACAAGCTCCCAGAGCCTGGTATGAACGTCTATCCACCTTTCTTATTGAGCATGATTACCACAGAGGTACAACTGACATCACCTTGTTCTACAAGAAAAAGGAAGATGATATTTTACTTGTTCAAATTTATGTTGATGACATCATTTTTGGTTCTACTGATGAATATATGTGTAAGGAGTTTGAAGCTGTAATGCAGAGTGAATTCGAGATGAGCATGATGGGAGAGCTCACGTTCTTCTTAGGATTGCAAGTCAAGCAGTCCACAGAAGGCATCTTCATAAATCAGTCTAAGTACATTCATGATTTACTCACCAAGTACAACATTGCAGATGCATCTCCCATGAGAACCGCTATGGCTACTAGCACAAAACTACATGCGGATCTGAGTGGTCCTTCTGTAGAGTGCAAACTCTACAGAGGTATGATTGGGTCTTTACTCTATCTTACAACAAGTAGACCTGATATTATATTTTCCACTTGCATTTGTGCTAGGTATCAGGCTAATCCAAAAGTCTCACATCTCTCTGTTGGTAAACGTATTCTTAGATATCTAAAGAAGACTCTCACTCTTGGTCTATGGTATTCAAGGCATTATGGATTTGATCTTATTGCTTATACTGACTCAGATTATGGTAGATGTCAACTTGATAGAAAGAGCACCACTGGTAGCTGTCAATTTCTAGGTGGCAAGTTGGTAAGTTGGTCTTCCAAGAAGCAAAATTGTGTCTCAACATCTACTGCAGAGGTTGAGTATGTGGCTGCAACAAGTTGTTGTTCACAGGCTTTGTGAATGCAAACCCAACTTAGAGACTATGGATACTTGCTTAATAAAATCCCCATTCTCTATGATTCAAATAGTGCAATTGCTATTTCAGCTAATCCTGTCCAACACTCCAAGACAAAGCATATTGACATAAGGTACCATTTTCTAAAGCATCATGTTGAAGAAGGTAATGCCGAAATGTACTTTGTTACTTTTGAATTCCAATTGGCTGATCTATTCACCAAAGCACTTAATGAAAAGAGGTTTACTTTCTTCGTGAATAAGATTGTCATGCTCTCACCAGAGCATTGAGCCTTGTTCTTGTTTAAGTCTTCTTAATTTTGTACATATTTTTATCTTTATATTTTCTTTCATGTTTCTTGATTAATTTGATCACTTGAATCTTGGTTCAAGGGGGAGAAATGCAAGGAATGCATGTTCGTAGAGGGAGTTTGGTCTTTTGAAAAGATAAAACCTTTGAAGAATGCAAAACTTTTTCAATCTGAATTACAGAGGCACTCTTCACATAACCTCTGCAATCAATCATAGAGGCTCTTCTAAGTTGAACTTCTATAAAAGGATTCATTCTTAAAGGATTTTCAATGTTTTTCAAGCTATAGAAGCTAGCTTGTAGGGGGAGCACACCTTTTAAAAGATACAAACCTCAGAGAGTGAAAACCTTTTTAGTGTTCCACAGAACCTATCCTGACAGATCCTCTGTCGCTTCTTACAGAGGCTCTCCAAGAATATGGTTCTGTCCATACAGTCACTCCTCTGTGGATTTTCAAATGTTTAGGTAAATACAAAGGTGCAATCAAAGAAGGCCACGCACATATCACAGAAGCTCTGTGAGACCCTTAGGCCTCTGTAGAAACTTACTTCTATAGTTTTCTATTTCTGATATGGTGCGTGTAGTTCTGAGGATAAGGGTAACATAGTGTCATGCGCGTGTTAGAGTTTTGGGGCGCACGTCTTCAGTCGGGCGTCACCTAAATCCACGTGGCAAATTTTGATTCGTCGTAGACCAACGACGCTTCCTTGAAAACGTCCATATTTTACGTAGCCACTCATCACGTTTCGACAGTAACCGTTTCACCATCAAAACCCTTTACTATAAATAGTCTTCCCCCTCATACATAAAAACCTTCCATACTCTCAATATTCAGACAAACATTCCGGCGAAAACCTGCAACTCCGACGATCTTGCAACAATGTCTTCCAGCACTGCTTCCGTCTCCGCTCATTTTGAGAACAACCCAGATGACCAATAGGTCAACCAATCCCAAGCCCTAACATCACATGCCTTATCCTTCTTCCAGAACCGATACGAATCAGTGATGTTGGTGAAGAAACCCAACAATTACTATTTGGCTTCGTCTACAAACGGATTCCAGACTTCGCAAACCCCCTGCTTGAAATCCTAAGGAACCACCCATTATACTACTCCCTCACTGCTACCAAACCCACCCCGGAGACTTGTCTCACTCAATTCCTATTGAGTGCCTATATCTGCACTCTTGATGCTGCTGGTGTGAGCATCGTTGGGTATGTCTCACACCCAACCGTGAAATCCTTGGTACCCCTGGAGATGAATGTCAATGATTTACTCGAGGTACTACAACTACCTACCCTGGAAAGTCAAAACTTGGAACGTTTCTCTCCATCTCCCACCGACCCTGAATTATTGGCGTTCTTAGAATTCCATTCCTACACCACGAAGACCAAAATTGCCAAGCGTACTGAGTTCAAAAGGAAGGGTCTGCCTCCACTATGGAATACTCTCTTTCCAATAGTCAACCGTTACCTCACAGCGAAGGTAGGTAGCCATGATGAAACCTCTCAGGCTATGCTTTCGATTGTCGACGGCATCTACTTCAACTTGCCGCTGGATTATGCCCAACTAATATTCAACGATATGGTAGGATTGATCAAGAAAAAATGTGCCACTCAAAGGGGTGAGAAATCTAAGGTAAAGGCACAGAAGAAGCAGAAGGAGGACCTCAACCACCCCAACTTGATTCTATAGAGGTTTTTTTGGCCTCGTTTCTGGTGATCAGATAGCCGCGAAGCTACCTTCTGTGGAACCCAACGGACGCCTCTACCCGATGAAAGAATTTCATCCTACCTCCTATGAGCTCGGCTATAGAAGTCCAAGGCCTCTGTCAATGGTAATGTTGACATATTTGACCAAACATGATAGGAAGGAGTACCGTCGTGGATACAGGAGGCCAGAGCCAGTCCCTGTAACCCCTCCACGCATAGGAGCCCCGTTAGGTATAAGAGTAGTCTTCACTAGGGACGAGGGTGAACAGGAGGAGACAGAAGAGGCTGGTGAGGTGAATGAGACTACACCTGAGCGTATATTTAGTAGTCCCCCACAGAAGGCGGAAAAGAAAAAATCTCGAAAGAGAACCGCAGAGGAAGAGGGTTCAACAAGCCCCCAGAAGAAGAAGAAGAAGAAGAAGAAGGAAAAAAGTACAGAGATTGAAGCCACAGAGGTCGTGGTCGTGGAAGAGACCATCCCAGAGGAGGTACCCACAGAGGTGGCACCCAAGCCAAACAAGAGACGACTTCGCAAAGTCGTCACAGAGGAGACTCCTCTTGATGATGTCTCAGAGGCTGTTGAGACGAATTGGGCTACGTCTTCAAACATCCCTGTATTTGATGTCACAGGTATGTCTAAGAGCTAAGAAGAGGCTGTTTTGAATATGGACCTCAGTACAGAAGTCATATTAGAAGAAGAAGAAGAGGAAGAGGATGTTGGTGTCAGTGTAGAGGTAGGTGACGAAGAAGATATGGGTGAAAAAGATGCCATTGGCACAAACCCAAGCCCCCCTCCCCGTGCTACCCACACTTCTAGCGGCCCTGTTCTAGAGGGACCCGCTATTGAACAAGGAGTGCACACTCCGATCCTAACCCCAACCAACCTCACATAGGACATTTCTTCGTCCTCTGTTGAACTCTTTGGCCGGGCAACCCTTTCTAACTCCATCATCCTCTCAACAGGATGATGGTTTTACAATAAGAGTCTATTCGCCCAAGGACTCGACACCACAACATGAAAACGCATCCATTGCCTCTCCTCATGCGAGTGACCCAACCGAAAATGCTTCAGAGGCATTTGCGAGGAACACCGAGGTTGAGGGTCTAGAACACCCTAAGTCTCCACTCAATCCCTCTGCGAGGAAAGGATCTAAACCTTCCAAGCAAGATATCGATAGAACACTGGTAGGCTCTCCAACTAAGGAAATCCGAGGATCCGGTGGAAGTCCCCGAGAAGGTAACTTTAAATAGACCTCTAAGGGCGCCTTACACTCCGAGGCTACTAAATCACCATGTGTTGGTGGTTTAGGTTCCCCGAACAACTATGTGATGAAGGAGGAGTTTAAAGCCTTTGCCACAGAGGTGTTAAAAAAACAGGACGAGTTGAAAAGCTCGTCCTCCTCCATCTCCCCGTACACAGAGGCTCTCCAAGCCCATACAGAGGCTTTGAAGGAGTTGACTTGTGCAACAAATGAATTCAAGTCCACTCTCTCAACCCTTTAGAGCTCTGCCATCACGAAGTCCGATCTCTCCACAGCCTTCCAATCCCTAACGCTCAACCCCTCTTCCGGGGAGACCTTGAAGAAGAAGCTCACTGACATCGCCGCTCAATACGCCGCCGACGTTGTCTCTGCCAGGTACACCAACTACTCGGAGTTCAAAGACGAAATCAAGCGTATGATCACCTCTGCGATGACCCTTGGCGTGGATTCTTTAGCCTCCAGAACCAATATAAACCATCTAGCTACTCGTAGAGAGCTAGAAACAATGGTTGAGGCTCTTGGAGAGTCTGTACGTAAAATCCAAGAGAAGGTTTTGTCAGAGACCTGATCTTCACATAAGGCCACCGCTGGGCACATCAAAGACTGCACGGCTTACTTAATGAAAGAAGGTCTAAAGTTCCGGGACACCATGCGTCGACACATCAGCACTCTTCGTTGGAACACTGATATGGACATTAACTTTGCCATCACCTCTACTGAAAACCTTCTTGCCAAGCTCGAAAAGGCCGTGACAACAATACTTGATCAAATTCAGAAGGCTCCCCTCACCTCTTGTGCTACAGAGGCTGTCAAGGGCCATGACGATCAGGAGGGTGATGACCCTGATCATCATGAGGGGGAGAAGAAGGCGTCAAAGAAGAAGACGAAGACATTAGCCAGGCCTCTGAAGATCGTGGACTCCACCGCTGCTTTATATTCTAAAGAACAATCTTCTACAGATCCTAAGAGAAAGGGTATACGCAAGACGGTGGAGCAGTCACCTTTAAAGGGTTCGAGCTCAGACTCCATCGCAAAGGTTGATGAGGCAGCGTACGATGATCCAGAGTTGGTAAAAGCCTTAAAGATTTCTCGCGCAGAGGCTCTGGTGAGGGCTGGTAGAGCACCCATCCCAAGAGTTGGTGAAGGTTCATCCCCAAGCTCTTCAACATCCCAGATGAGACGTCCACGAGTACGTTTGACACTCTGGTAGGAACGATCAACCCAATCCCACCAGAGGGGTTTACCCAGAAAATCTTGCCAACGGAGAGAGACACAGAGGAAGGAGCTACGGTGGGACGTGTGGAAGAGATAATCGACCACATGAACAAGATACCAAGGGAAGAGCCTCTACAAACCGTGCCTGGCACAACCCTTGAAGAAATTTTAAAATGGAGGTTCACAACTACAGAGTCAGAGCCCCCATACGATCCCGAGCTCACAGGTATGCCCTCTATCGAAGCAAAATACAAGTTGTCTCTTCTTACAAAGCCTGTGGAGCAAGTCGTCTCCCAATCTGTCATCACCGGGCTACACACTATCTCTCCAAGAACCATGCTGAAGAAGTCCTTTTTGTACACCCAATACGTGTTAAGAGAGAGGATCGCAACTTATACACCTTCATGGATGCATATCTACACAACCTCTGTGTCTTCGATCTCATCTTTCTGCATAAAGTTCTAAACAAGTACATGGAGCACAGAGCAAGATACTCTGTATCGCTCAGAAGGCTAGTGGAAGTAATGCGAGCTCAGGTAAAGTATTATAGTCAGAAGGACTTCGACATAGCTCTGCGGCTTGCCCAACCTGAACTGAGGATCTCTCCACCAAAGAATAGGCCAGTATGGATTCAGAGGTGCCATCCCAACACCATTGTCCAACAACCCACTTATGGGTTTGTTTTTGTGGACAAGGATGAGATCCAGAGGTCCTTCGACCCCACAGAGGAACACAAGTACGCAACAGAGACTCTTGACTGGGTACACAAGTCAGTGTGACTGAGATCGACAAGGGGCGGATCAGAAAGGAAGATGCTACATAACTCATCGAAGCTATTCAAGTTCAAGTATCCTTCAGAGAGTAGATCTTCAAAGTATACATAACAACCAAAACAGATCTCCAATACGGTGTAGATGATTTCCCAGAGTCTGTAGTAGGTTGAATCTCTCTTTATAATCATGTAATCTGTCCAATTTTTAGTAATGTAAAATTTCTTAGAGGTTGAGTTTTATCACCTCTTGTAAGTATTCAATCAAATATTCACTCAACTCTGCACTTTTACTTTTTCAACACTTAGGGGGAGATTGTTAGCTCCAAGTTTCATAGAATGTAAAAGTATAGAAAAAGTTCTACGTGTAAGTTTGACAGAAGGATAATCTCATAGAGCACAACAGAGGACAAGTGACAGAAGCCACCAGAACGTACAAGTCAAAATTGGCAGAGCCTTTGAGATGCCTCACAGAGGGCCTGCAAGATTGGTCCTCTATGACATTTCTGTTTAGACTGTTTTTAATAGGTTGTTAACCACATGTGCCTCTCACGTGCCTCATTCTAACCGACTTCCTTTGGACGACCAAGAACAAGACACGTGGCAAGATTTCGTCATCTCTGGTAAAGTAGGTCGTTAGGATCTTGTATAAATAGCGGTTAACCCTTTGAAAGGTGTATGGTTCAAGAAATATTACGATCAATACATTTGAGTGAATTCTCCTTCATTTTCACATACTTAGTGCATGTTCTTGGTGTTCATCACAATCCAGTAATCGTTTCTTTATTATACTTATTGTCTGATTACTGTTTTGCATATCACACACATCTAAGTACTTAGTTATTACTTCCGCTGCATTCTATTTCTATTTTGAGTGATTACTTGTGATTGATCAGTATTGAAATCTCTNGATCTGAAATCAGATTCAGTGATAGATGTCTGACTACACCTGCCTTACAGTATGAAAAATACATGTTGGTTCCAAGTAGCTGATCTTCAAGTAAGAAGGGATTGTAGAGGGGGTGGGGTTGAATACAATTACAAAAATTCAGTTCACTTTTAAATTCTTTTGTATTAAGATAAATACTGAATTTACAGAGACTGTTGCAGAAATAAAAAAGGTGTAAACCTAATCTAAACAATCTTCAGTTTGACACTAAGCCTTCACTATGCACTAGTGAGATCAAGAAGGATAGAAAGAAAGAAAGAAAGAGAGAATGAAAGGACTCAGTATATAAATGAGATTGAACTAATGTGTATGAAGAACACGTTCAAGATCTCAACTTATACTACATGCATTAAATGCATGGAAAGGTCACTTTTACACATGTTGTGTATCTAGTGGACCTTGTGTACTATTTACCATCTTAATATACCCATGCTTAAGAAAGCAGTATGGGTAAAAAGGCAAACACTTGCTTTTGGAGGCTGATAAGTATGGAGAAAACAGTATTTAGAACGTCCTGTTAGCTCCACTTCTGTTGATGTAAAAGTATGAGAAAAATGATAAGTGTAGCATTTACAGAAGTGTCAGTCGCATAGGACAAATTGACAGAGGTCCAAAATACATACAAGTCCAGGATCGCAGAGCCTCTGGGAAGCCTCACACTCGAATTTCAAACAGACTATGGTTCATAGTGTTCTGGTATTTCAAGTGTTGTACCAGTAGCAGGAACGCGAGGGATCAAATCTATTGGAACATATGGTGGGTTGTAGAGAAATACGGTGATCCTTGGATGGATACCTTCCAGAAAGCTTATCATTCTCACTTTCCATTGGGGATATTCTTCCCGAATGAGTGTGAGGGTTTTGATTGAGATCCAGTGCTCATAAACGAAGCATTTACGGTGTTTGCCATCTTAGATTTGAAGAAAAACTAGGAAAACAGAAAGGTTTTGAGGTGATAGTGATTGTCGAGTGAAATATGAGGAAAACAGTGTTCTAAAATCACAAATCAATACCAAAAACAGAATTAATTGAATAAGAACTCAATTCCTGCTCTGACATCAATTGTTGGATCGATATTTCTCACAATGATCTTGACTTAACCTTTGACTGACTCTGAGATCAGTAAATAAACAGCGGAAGTCTTAAAACAGAGTAAAACAGAGTATGATTATAGAACACTTACGAACAGACAATCAGATAAAGAAGATAACAATTGAGAGTTGCTTCAATGGTTTTCAATTTGATTCAATTGAACTTGACAATTACAATACTGGAATCTTAAAGAAATACAAGAGTAAGCTAACTATTTATACTAAACATCAACCGCCTTAGAGATGCCTTTACACGTAGACCAATCCTAGCCCTTGAGGAAAGGTCGGTGTAACCAACTTTACGTGCAAGGCATGTGACTAGAAGCGGACTCTTGAAACTTGAAGAAAGTAGTCAACCGCAGAGACTTATATCGCAGACCCTCTGTTGGATCGATATTTCTCACAATGATATTGACTTAACCTTTGACCGACTCTAAGATCAGTAAATAAACAGCGGAAGTCTTAAAACAGAGTAAAATAGTGTATGATTATAGAACACTTACGAACAGACAATCAGATAAAGAAGATAACAATTGAGAGTTGCTTCAATGGTTTTCAATTTGATTCAATTGAACTTGACAATTACAATACTGGAATCTTAAAGAAATACAAGAGTAAGCTAACTATTTATACTAAATATCAACCGCCTTAGAGATGCCTTTACACGTAGACCAATCCTAGCCCATGAGGAAAGGTCGGTGTAACCAACTTCACGTGCAAGGCATGTGACAAGAAGCGGACTCTTGAAACTTGAAGAAAGTAGTCAACCGCAGAGACTTATATCGCAGACCCTCTGTGAGGCTTCCCAGAGGCTCTGCGATCCTGGAGTTGTATGTATTTTGGACCTCTGTCAATTTGTCCTCTGCGATTAACAATTCTGTAAATTCTACACTTAGCATTTTTCTCATACTTTTACATCTACACTAACGCCAAAATGCCATTTCCACCAGCGGCAACGTTTCTTGCGTTCCATCCTCAAGATAACAACATAATTGCTATCGGTATGGATAACTCCACCATCCAAATCTACAACGTTCGTGTTGATGAGGTCAAAAGAAAACTTAAAGGTCATTCGAAAAAAATCACCGGGCTTGCCTTCTCGTACGTGCTCAATGTCCTCGTCTTGTCTGGTGCAGATTCTCAGATTTGTATATGGAGTTCCGATGGATGGGAAAAGCAAAAAGCTAAACACTTGCAACTTCCTCCAGGGAGGA
>LUCG01230724.1:0-13262 GCA_001633085.1 Carthamus tinctorius
CCTTACCCGTCGGTTTGGGGGTACCCGCTTGCCATACCCGCTTACCACAGCGGATGGCCTAAGACCAAAAAGCGAAAAGCAAAAGGGTCGCAACCCTCAACAACCAAACATCTGCTAAATCGCAACAACAAAATTAAGATAGAAAACACCCCAAATCGAAGTTTGCTGAACGATTGTACCCACAATAATTGACTGGTGATTTACGAGAGATAAACGGCACAACCAATGACCATACTGAGCACCGAATGAACCCATATCAGAAAACATGAAGATAGAACCGAACCAATGAGGTAGACAATTCTACCGCTACAATCTTTGAGCAATCACAAGCGAACCAACTTGTATTGCGGTTATAACTCGAACATCAAAACAACAGCAACAAAAACCAGAGATTTAGAGAACCTAGTAACTTCCGACCAGCAGTTAGGCTGAACCTTCAGACCCGCATTAGTGATTCGTTCTCTACCAGCCCCTCTTGACTCGAAACAACAGCACCACAGACCAAAATATAGCCTCTCATCGAGTCGTCGTGCTTCAAGAGGTTAATCTGCTCACCTGTTAACGACATTTGGATCAGCGAGCCACTCTTCCCAACCTTTAACCCACTTTTTTGCTCCACTTGTGATCCACTCGTAGGTTCTTCTTTACATCTCGAATAATTTGTCTGTCAGTTTCATTTTATCAGCCGAGAACACCGAGTTCCGATTGAGTCCAAATGAAGTACATGAAAGACCACTTCACTCCAGTCCATATCGTATCTCTGCTTTCGACCGTCGTATTTGGGTTGATCTCTTGGAGGATGTCTTGAGTAGTTACAACCCCATCTAGGGTTTAGGGTTATTATAATTAACAAAAAGATGTTTAGTTTTTTAGTACGTGGTTGGAGTGATTTTTTAAGTGTTCAAAAGTCCCATCATTTTTAGTGTTTTTAATGTTACTTTTTAGCAGGTGAGTTTGAAATGCCCAAAAATTATTGACATGAAACGTTATAGCGTTCTCAAATCTTAAACATTTAAAGTCATAACAGTGCCACAATTATTTATCAAGATATGACTTATAACAATAAGTTTGAATAATATATATACATATGTATTTTAGAATATATTATTCAATATTATTGAATAATTTAAATTATGTTATATGTTTAAAACTAAAAGATAAGACCAAAAAGAGAAAGAATATTAAAGAACTTTTTACCAAAAAAAATATACATAAGGTCATGGTGTGCTACAAACATAGCCAAAAATCCAACACAAGTGTTGAGCCATGACACACCATGGTAGCTAACATGACCTTTCAGAACATCGATTTTAATACTTAGGCAGAAGTTAACCATTGACAACCCTAACTAGCCAGTGGCCACATAAGGAACCCTTCTCAAATGAATCAAATATAAAAGATGTTTTTTTCGTATCATTCGACGGCTAATAGTAAGTCGTGTGGGGGATCAAACCTATAACCTGTCTTGCATTTAAAGGAAATCATACAACCTCTTTATCAGCCGAGCTATATATTTTAATGTTATCTAATGGATCTTGTTGATTATTGAAATATAAGATAAAGAGAAAAGTTTAAAAAAAACTTAATGAACTATATTATTTAAATGATTACGTGTCTAATTTTTTGAATTAAAAATCATTAAACTTTTAAATTTTAAATGATTGAAACACTGAGCTATTTTTTTTAAATTAAAAAAAACCATTAAACTTTCCAATTTTAAATGATTAAGTCCCTTAATATTTTTTTAACAAAAATAAAAAGCCTGACTATAAATATGTTCAAGTAAAAAAAAAAAACTAAGTGGGCGCTTGGTTGGGGTATTGCAGGGTAAGAAATGCGAATGATAATGAAAACTGATGCTTGGTCTGATATTGTATAATGGAATCATTCTTGCAGATCTATGAATTTCCATTCCTGACCAAATTGGGGGGAATGAGAATTTTATTTCTACTTAGTTCCTTTTTCCTATATGTCGTTCCATTTCTTGATGTTAAATGAAACATCTTTTGTATTTTCTAGTTGGAGAAATTTTTTTTTATATAAAACAATTTTTTATTAATTATATTGGATTAAGCAATCTAATTTCTATTCCCATTTTCCTACATTCCCATTTTCATTTTCATTCTCATTCCTTAAAATGAACCAAGCATTTCCTAAATCAAGTTAGGTTAAAAGGATTGATGTTTTATTTTTATAGAAAAAAAAAGCTCAAAATTTTTAATCATTTAAAATAAAAAGATTAATAATTTTGCAATTAAAAAACAATTTAGTAACTTAATCATGAATGAGAAAATTTAGTTATTCTTTTATTTTTTAAAATATAGTTTACGGAACTAATAATTCATAACACAATAATTTATTGAATTTAACTTTTATAATAAAAAATAAAAAATAATACCCACCAAGTTATAAAAATGGGGGGGACACACACGAATGCAGAAATCTTTCACACAAGAGTCTTCAGTAAACCCATCAATTGAAGTCAGGAGACAAAGACAATTTTTATATTATTATTATTGTTATCATCATTATTCCTTCCTCTTCTTCTCGCTTCTCGAACTTGCAGAATTCCTGGGATCAAAATCCAACAAATTTCTTCAACAACTTTGTGCTCTATAAAAAGGCAAGAAATGACCTAACTTTCCTCTTATATTTAATACCCCCTTTCTACCTTTCTTGATTTAGCTTTAATTCTTACCATCTTGGATTCTGGGTTTCGAGCTTTTCTTGAGGTAAAGTTGATAAATTTCTTGATATTCAAGTCAAATTATAGTATATATATATATATATATATATATATATATAGGAATCAAGGTTAGGTTTTCAATATGTTTTTCTATGTGGGCTTATGAATTGTTATGTTTGTTTAAGTTTTTTAATTCAAAAAACCCTGAAATTGTGAAAAAAAAATTATGAACTATGATCTACTTAGAAAAAACCCCCAATTTCACTGCTTTGAATCAGAATGGATGATTAGTTAATTATCTAGAAATTTCATAATTTAGGGTTCTTTTTGTTTGGATTTGTGAATAGTTTGCTTGAGAGGGGTGAATTCACTCAAAATTCTGATATTTCTTGAATCAGAATTGATGATTAATTAGTTGAAGATTAGGAATTTGTTCAGAATTTTCATAATTTAGGGTTCTTGTTGTTTAGATTTGTGAATAATTTGCTTGAGAAATGGCGAATTCACTCCAATTTTCTGCTGTTTCTTGAATCAGAGTAGATGATTAATTAATTAAAGATCATGAATTACTTCAGAAACTTCATCATCAGGGTTCTTCTTGTTTAAATTTCTGAGAATTTTGCTGAAATTTTTTTGGTGAATTCACTCCAATTTCTCCTGTTTTTTGAATCAGAATTGATGATTAAGTAGTTAAAAATCATAAATTTCATCTAGGGTTCTTCTTGTTTATGATTTCTGAAAAAATTGCTAAAAAATGGTGAATTCCCTCCAATTTCTGCTGTTTCTTGAAAACTTCATCTTCTAGGGCTCTTCTTGTTTAAATTTCTGAAAACTTTACCAAAAAAAGTGAATTAACCCCAATTTCTACAGTTTCTTGATCATAACTCTTCAAAATCTTGATTTTTTTTCCTCAGGTTTTCATGGAATCCCCACAATCTGTTGTTTCACCATTCAAGACCTCCTCCGTTTACTCCGACCCAAAAAACCCGAACCTTGATCTTTTCACAAAAAACCCGAGCTTTCAAACCAAGGAAACCGAACCATTCATTGGCGTTCTCGAGGTTTGCATTCATCAAGCAAGAGACATCCAAAACATCTGCATTTACCATAAACAAGATGTTTATGCCAAGATTTGCTTCACCAGTAATCCCGAAAAAGCCGTAACCACACAGACGATCAATGGGGGCGGAAAAAATCCGATCTTTAACGAAACCCTCAAAATCAACGTACCCACGATCGATTCTTCGCTTAAATGCGAGATCTTTATGTTGAGCCGGGTGCGGAATTACCTCGAAGATCAGCTGTTAGGGTTTGCGTTGATCCCGTTATCGGAAATCTTGATCAAGAACGGGAACCTCGAAAAGGAGTTCACGTTATCGTCAACCGATCTTTTCCATTCTCCGGCGGGTTTCGTCCACTTATCGTTGTCATACACCGGCGCCTCGCCGGACGTCATCGCCATCCCGCCCCCAGGCGGCGTTAATGGGACCGGGACCGATTCGGACCCGCCGAAGTCGGACTCGAGCGAGTTCGACCGGATCGAGTTCCCGGACCCGAACTTGGCGAACGAGAACCACATGATGGTTTCCGAGTATTTCGGGCTCAGCTCCGAGAGCTTGGTCTCATCCGACACCGACGATCAAGCTGACGCACCCGGTCTCGGGTTCTCGACGAACGTCGTCGAGACCCCGAAACCCGACTCGCCACCAACGAGCGTGTCAACCAACGGCTCCGAATGCGCGTCGGCTCCTGTTACGACCGCTAAATCGGCGAATCAAGAGTATGATTCGCCATTAACGGAAAAACTCGCGAAAGACGGTGATGCCAAGAGCGGTTTTGCGGGCGGCGATCCGATGCCGAAGAACGTGGTGACGATGAACATGAAGCCCGAAAAGGAGGTGGTGCAACAAGATTTTGTGGATTTGTATATGAAAAGTATGCAACAGTTTACGGAATCGTTGGCTAAGATGAAGCTGCCGCTGGACGTGAAAAGCGAGCAGACGGATTCGGGAAACTCGAGCTCGGATCAGAAGATAGTGACACCGAATAGCACGCAGTCTCGAGTGTTTTACGGGAGTCGGGCTTTCTTCTAGAGCTTTCGATTCGGGCCACGTATGATTCACAGGTGACAATTTAGAGAATTTAGAATGAAAAAAGAACTGATGATTAATACTGCTTTAGTTTATGTTGTTGTTTTAATGCATGTAATTATGGATCTTTATGTTTTAACCTCTCTGTTTTTGAGATTTGAGTTTAGTTCTTGTTTACAACCTCTGATGGTCTTCTATGGATGGTATTCATTATGAATAGTTGTGAATTTGGGCATCATCATATGTGAATTCAGAGTTACTTTTTCATTTTTACTTGCTTAGATATCATTCAATAGAATGTTTTATTGCAATTCAGTTTATAAAACCAAATAACTATCTCGCATGAGATCATGCGAGAAATGTTATTTTTAGTGAGAAGTACTTTTACACCATTGATCACTTTGAATCAAATACCCTACAATGGATTGCGGCTTAAAAGGGAATTGACCCGGTGCATGTTATCTCGGTGCTCTCATCTTAGGTTCCTAATATTCGTTCATTTCTCATCCAAAGGTTGATAATCATTTCTCACGCTTCTCATCAAATTTTGGCACTTCTCATAGGAACTCAACCATAATTGTGTGTCGTATGTAAAGGTGTTACAATAATATGTTCGGTATGATGTATTTGGAATTTTGGGTTTCATTCTATAAACTTAAGATGCAAAATTGTTTTCTAAGTAAGTTCTATAAAACAGTCTATTAGGATCTTTGAATACATATAATGTATGCTGATTTGTTCTTTTGTCGTCTGTAACTTGGTTTACGGTCCAAAGCATGGTTAACGTGATTCATACATATCCTTATAAATGGAACGAGTAGTTAAAAAACCATGACGGGTTTCTAACTTTCTGTTCATATCAAGAATCTAGACAAGAAAGCTTATAAACATCTGTACGATCAATAATAATATTTCGTCGAGATTTTAGTCGTATGGAAGTTTTTCTGTTTACCAAAGGTGCTCAGGCCAGCTTTTGCGTACCATGACCATTCTCAGTACCAAGAGTCCTGAAGAACAGCCAGGAAAATCTCAAGTGGGCTTTATAGGATTCAAACCAGTAACTCTAAGAAATATCCACAAAAGCCCAAGTTTTATTGAAGGTTATATAATCATGAACTGAATAATGTTTGTTGTAGTTGTTTTGGTTGGATTAAGATGTTGAATTGCTTGTGTTGTGAATAATAATTTAATCAAAGCGACAGTGATCACACTATAATGACTATATGGTGAAGTGATTCAATCATGTATTGATTTGGTCACAGGCCTACATTCACAAATGAATGTGTCATTTTGGTAAAGTGGAGTTTAGTTTCCTGATTCAAACTAATTTTTGATTTGATAATGATTAGTTGGTACAATCCGGTTAAATACGCAATAAAATGTTTAGTTGTTAACAACTACTGTTTGGCAATGCTCGTTGTAAATAAAGCATCGTTCTCGTAGGTAAACGGAGTTTTAAATATTTTCATGGTAAGTAAATTGTATATAAAGTATCGTTCTCGTAAGTAAACGGTATCAAATATTTTCATATGGTAAGCAAATTGTTCTTATCCAGAATCGCGTGATTAAAGTTTTCAAGATTGATTGTTACACATCAAATGTGAATATGTATGTTGAGATTGATTATTAAACAAAATGGCCTCAATATATCAATATTTTAAAAACCGGTTGAACCGGGCATCGGTGAAAGGACCGGGTCAATTGTGACCGGTTCTATGGCATTTTAAGGACCGGATTGAACCGGCCGGTTTAGTGGTCGAACCGGTTGAACCGGTGAATTGAACCAGTAAAAAACCGGTTGACCCGGTTTAAAAAAAAACTATTTGTAAAACTTGTTATTTTTAATGTTTTGGATTAATGTAAAACTTATTGTAATGTGTATTTTTAATGTTTTTTTTAACTTATAGATATCAATTTGTTGGCTTTTTATATATATGAATGTAGAAAAATGGGAAATACATAAAAATGCTTGAAACCGGTTGAACTAGTGGTTGAACCGGTCGAACCGTGAACCGGTCATCACACCGGTTCAACTAAAAACCCGGTTTTTAAAACATTGCAATATATCTGATTTCAAGATGAGGTATCTGATTTCACTTAAGTATCTCTTAGTTAAACATGTGAAACTTTGTGCGATATGAAAAAGTAGGAAAAGGAATAATATAGACTTGTGATTATTGAAACTTTAGAACAATTAATCTAGAATAGAATATTATTACAACATAAGAGATACTTAAGTGAGATGAAATGTAAACATACATGTGCTGGCGAAAGTTTAATCTAACATGCACTTATCTCCATGGAAGGACCTAGAGTATTGCATACAATGGCACGTGCAACTGTATTCTTTTGGGCTCTGCCATAAGGTAAACAAATTTAGGTTTGTGAAAAATGCAATCATATTGTTTTAAAATGTGTAACTGTATGTCATAATCAACCAAACAACCAAAACAAAAAAAAACCCGAAAAAGAACTCTTGAAATTAACCCAACCCACTCCCCCGGCGGAAAAGTTCATCAAAATTGATAATAAAAGAAAAACTTAAAAGCCTCATTAAATCAAGCAAAAAAACTTCATAAATCCCTCGAAACAGTGGAACAAGACTAAAAACAGATTGGACAATATTAGGTTGATAAAAGAAATAAACAAACGTGGATGAAAAGAAAAATAACTTAGATTTAAATAGTTTAATCTGGCATATTACAAAAACTATAAGGATATATTCATGGAAACTTTCGGAAAGTCAGGGGTCTAAAATGGAAAAAGAGAACAAAAATATTGCGGTGAACGTGGATCGAACACGTGACCTTCAGATCTTCAGTCTGACGCTCTCCCAACTGAGCTATCCCCGCTTGTTGTACAGTTTCGAAACTTCTTTTTAAAGTATAAAGAAAACTAAGGGTTATCTGTGATCATTTTCAGAAGTTAGGGGGTATAAAGTGTAAGAAAAAACAAAATAAACAAAATGATTGGATACCTTCAGATGCATTACTTTAAATTTAATAAACAGTGTTGTTAAATAATCCATCGTAAAGATCAAATCAATACATTGAAAGTATAAATGAGTTTCAGTTTGATTTATATGAGAGAAAAAATATTGTTGTAACCATATCAGTGGTTATTATCGCCCTTGGAAAAAAAAATCAACCTGTTGTTGCATAATTAACAAAAAAACGATTTCATCAACTTATCCAAAACTAAAGGAACCGAGAAGTCGAATGCACTTGTGACGACCGTATCAAACCGTAAAGGCTATATGATATACAGTTAAAGGTGGGTCATCATATCTTTTAGATTTCCACATTAGATAGCTTTGAACCAACTCTTCTCAATAGAATTTCTCATCTCTACTGAATAACTCTTTTAACAGAATAATATAATGACGGTTCAGATATACTCTCACATGGTATCAAAGTCAATATCTACCACTCTAGGAACTTGACACTCTAAGCAAACTTAGACATTCCTACAGATCCCTGAATCCCTCTACCTTTCGTCAAAGTCCATATTAGCTAGAAAATATTTGTTTGTTAGCACCTTAATGAGCTTAAGAGACTCAAAACTTAATCCCTCAGCTTTACATTATTGTTTAGTAGTGGCTAATGATTTAGAAAGTGGCTTATGCAGTAAGATTCTAGGAGGGAGTTTTATGCAGAAAACCAAGTTTTTTCAATACCCGCCCCTCCCAAATGTACATAGACAAATTAATCCATATAGGCAACTTTCTCCATACATGACTTGTGAGTTGTTTTTAGCAGCTTAATGAGTTTAATGAGGCTCGAAGCCCATTCGGTTACCTATACATGACTATTTGATGGGGGGTTAATGATATAGAAAGTGACTTATTCAGGGGAGGTTTAAGCAGAAAGCCAAGTTTCTTCCAAACTTACCCCTTCCAATTGAAAGACATGTTTTCCATCAATGATTACATCCTAATCAAAAACCTTCTTAATCTATACAGATAAATTAATACACACACAACTTTGTCCATACAAAACTTAATGAAAAACAAACGAAACAACCTCTTAATAAAAAACCAACCAAACAACTCTGTGGAACTAAAGGAACACTGAAGATTGAGTCAACTTATGATGTTGAATCCATCTCTAATCATTCACACTTTGTAAAATCAAACCGAAACCGAAATTACATTCTCAAAAAACAAAGATCGAGTGCTGGCAACTTTGCCAGAAGTTACAACAAAATAAGGAAAGAAAATATCAAGAAAACCAAAAAAGAGAAACACAAATTATTCATCTATTCTAACACCCTCGTTTGAAAAGATGCACAACAACACATCAAAAGTGGAACCCGAAACACAATAATGAAGCCCGAAAACCTACGGTCAATGAAAAATCAAAACTTGCCACCAAATTCCCTTTTTAAGTATATGAATCTCGTTTCGCAGACCAAATCTCGTTAAAGCTGCTGCTGCTGCTGCTGGTGTTGTATACTAAAGAGGGTTATCTACGAAAATAACGGTTCCTCCTAAAGTTACCTTCTTTCTTGTATGCAAATCTTGAAAACTTTCTATGCAGCAATCCCTGAAATCATTCATCAAGACACAAGTTAGATTCAAGGTTTTGTATGCAAATCTTGAAAAGTTTCTTGGATTAACAAAGCAGGATCAATATTCTGTATGCAAATCTTGAAAACATTCCTGGATTGATGAGCAGAATTTATTTATTCACAGTGAATGATGAGATGAATGTATACAAATCTTGAAAACCTTATTGGATTGACGGGTAGAATCACTTTATTCATCTTGAAGAAATGAGATGAATGTAAGAAAATCTTGAAAACATTCTTGGATAAACGAGCAGAATCGGTTTATTCATAGTGAATGATGAGATGAATCACTTTATTCATCTTGAAGAAATGAGATGAATGTATGCAAATCTTGAAAACATTCTTGGATAAACGAGCCAAATCAATTTATTCATAGTGAATGATGAAATGAATGTATGCAAGTCTTGAAAACATTCTTGGATTAAGAAGCAGAATCAATTTATTCACAGTGAATGTATGCAAGTCTTGAAAACATTCTTGGATTAAGAAGCAGAACCACTTTATTCATCTTGAAGAAATAAGATAAAAGTAAGCAACTCTTGAAAGCATTCTTGGATGAACGAGCAGAATCAGTTTATTCATAGTTGAATGATGAGATGATGTTTGCAAATCTTGAAAACATCCTTGGATTAACGAGCGTATTCAATATATTCATAGTGAATGATGAAATGAATGTATGCAACTTTTGAAAACATTATTGGATAAAGAAGCAGAATGTATTTATTCATCTTGAAGAAAAAGAGATAAATGTATGCAGATCTTGAAAACATTCTTGGATTAACAAGCAGAATCAAGATTCTGTATGCAAATCTTGAGAACATTCTTCGATTAACGAGCAAAATCAATTAATTCATCTTGAATAGATGAGATGAATGTATGAAGATCTAAAAAACATTCTTCGATTAACAAGCAGAATCAACTTATTCCCTCGTGAATGATGAGACGAATGTATGCAAAATCTTGAAAACATTCTTGAATCAACATGCAAAATCAATTTATTTATCTTAAAAACATAAGATGAATGCATGCAAATCTTGAAAACATTCTTGGATTAACAAGCAAAATCAATTTATGCATAATGAATATCAAAGAGAAGAGATGAATGTATAAATTCAGATTCACATATGCATACCCCTATTAGTTTGTCTATTTGCAATGCTATAGTTCCCAACATAGCCCTCCGAGCTTCGGCCCACACCATCTTCTGAACCATCAAGCCCATAACCGAAAGAACCCGAACCATCTAGCTCATTCGACGAACCCTGCCAAGTCGGGTCACCGTAAATCGACCCGCCACGGTACAAATTACCATAAGACCCTTCATGACCTCCATTATTTCTTCCAATCCCATAACTATTTTCTGCACCCACTAAAGCTCCTATACTTCCACTATTGTACCCCGAAGAACTCACTCCTGATATCGGCGAAGAACCCCAATTCGGTCCATTTCCAAACACTCCAAAACCGCCACTCCCCGAACCCATATACGCACCCGAGCCAGCTGGGCTCGTGAGCCCACCGTTTCCCCAAACGTTTCGGGTCGACGAACCGATAAACGACTCATTTCTCACGTTACTTTGATTGAAACCGATGGGGGTGATGTACCGGTTCGAGTTCCCGCCAAAATACGGGCTTAAAACGCGCCCATACCCCATGTTATTAGACGTCCCTCCGAACCCACTTGGGCTTATTGGCTCAACATTCATTCCCATCCCGTAACCGGACGAACCGAACGGCGAGAACCCAGTTCGGCCACCGGCAATTGGACCGAACCGGCTATCAGTCCTGCCTCCATAGCCTCCAATTGGGCTCATATTGTAGCCTTGAGGGTAGTTAGTGGCGAGAAACGGGTTGGGTCGAGCTAACCCATAGCTATATCCAACCAACGGGCTCCGGCTCGACCCGGGTGACAACTCTTTCGGGACGGCCCGTTTGACCTCCACCATTTTACCGTTGAGTTCGTGAAACGTCTTGTGCAATACCCTGTCTACCGCTTCCTCTGAGTCAAAAGTGATGAATCCGAAGCCTCTTGGCCTTTGGGTGTTATGATCATACATCACCACCACATCTGTTATGGCACCAAACTGTTCAAAGTATTTCTTGAAGTCGCTCTCCGTGACGGTAGACGCTAACCCGCCGACGAATATCTTCTTCGTACGGCCACCAGGAGCCGCCGCCGGTGATCCTTGGATGCCGCCATTGTTTCTGTTTGGTCCATGGTGGTCTTCCCTCGGAACTGCCTTCTTTGCTTCAACCTGGACGTGAAAACATGTGGAACCACGTCAAATTACTCTCTAAAACAGCCCTTGAGGAAATAAGGTTCCAACACACATACAGAAGAAATGGTCAAAGTCTAGTCAACACGAGACAGTGGGACCCTCACACGCCCCCTCTAACATAAGCTAGGTGGGCATAGATTGCCCTAGAGTTTATACTCCCTGGAGTCGTAGACATTTGCTCTAATACCATATGAATTATACGACAACAGTGGGACCCTAACACACCCCCACCAACATAAGCTAAGTGGTCACAAAGTTTCTACTCCCTAAAGTGGGAGATTTGCTCTGATACCATACCATGTTGAATTATAAGGAAACGGTGAGACCCTAACACGCCCCCACCAACATAAGCTAGGTGCCCTTGAAGTAGTAAACTTGGCTTTGATACCATGTTAAATATATGAAACCCCATCTGATTACTCTCCAAAAGAGCTTTTAAGGAGAGAAAGCAGGTTCCAACATATAATTAACAAAATCCTTTAAGTCTAGCTGATGTGGGACTCCTAACAGATTTCCACCAATGGGGACTAGGTGAGTACAAAATGTCCCGGAGTATCGATAGCGGGCTAAACGAGTAGGGATTACCCCAAACCGCCGTTAATGGAAGTTCGAATGTATACAAATAAGAAACTAGTTTAAGTCTAGCTGACGTGAGACTCTCCACTCTGCAAACATTTCATGATAAAAAAACCAAAATCCAATCGCTTCCATTGCATTTAATTGTACACACAAGGACTAGAACAAACTTACGGTTCGACCATCGATCATATGCTTCTCCATTACAACTCTTTCGGCAACGGCGGGATCAGCAAAGACGACAAACCCAAACCCACGAGCACGACCCGTGATACGATCCCTCATAATCACAGCCTCAACCACTTCACCGTAACTGCTAAAATACTCCTTCAATCGACCCTCATCGGTCTCCCACGATATCCCACCAATGAACAACTTACCAAAATCTGATTCCATCTTCTCTATAACCCCATGTTGAATTGCCATCAAATTCGATACAAAACAATCTCAACTAACAAACCAAAACTTGGATGCAATTGCAAGCTAACCCAACCCAATTCAACTACACCAAACAACAAAAAGATATCATAATTCCTTACAAAAAAAAAAATCAAACCCAATTACATACATACATCTATATATACAGATTTTACGAATCCAACATATAATTAAGTGGAAATGAAGAGAATTCTGGATAAATCCCAATTGAATAGATCAAAATGTGGATTAAAAACAAGTGGAAATGGGTTACCTTATCTTGAAGGGGGAAATCGAGTAGAAAAGAGTGATCGGATTAGTATGAGAGTATTTCACGAAGTAAAATCGGATCCCACAAACATCATCAATCTCGAGTAGATTTCAGATTCCTAAAAACCCAGAATTGAAATTAGATCATGAATGATGGAAAGGATGGATTGAAAATTGGGGAAATTGAAATGAAAGATTTGATTTTGGGTGAAGGGGCTCACCATTAATGGGGGGATGAATGAATTGAAGAAGGATAGATAGGGAGGAGAAGAGGGTAAGATCTATGCATAAAATTGAGAACAGGGGTCATCCTCCACACTCTCTTTCTTGGCCAAAGGTAAAATGGGTATTTTTATTTTTTTTAATTATATTTTT
>LUCG01230754.1:0-12368 GCA_001633085.1 Carthamus tinctorius
TGGTGGAGATCACTTCTCTACTTCGTATTTTTTTTAGCACTTCTCATTTGAACCTTTCTCTCTATATATATATATAAACTTCCTCCGTTCCAAAATTATTGTCCAGTTTTGACTTTTTAAAGTCTTTATTTTTCGACTTTGACCTTGAATATTTTTGTTTGTGTTATATAATACTTGATGCAAAATATATGAAAGAGTTGTGTTATTCAATAAGTCAATACTAACAAGCAAGTTAAATTATGTTATATATTAAAAACTTGCAAATAAAACATTAAAAATGTCAAGAAAAATAAATGTCGCATTAGAAGAATTATGCACTAGGTCAAGGCGTGCTACGAGCTTAACGTGGCGTGAAACACAAGCCTTGAAGCCATGACGTGCCATGACGGCTGTGTGGCGAGTTTTTTAGAACAGTGGACAAGATAATTTGTTGCTAACAAACAACCCCAAGCGTATAAAAGAAAATGTGTTTAGAAAACTATATCAGAAACATGTAGAAAATTTATTTTATTTTTGGGGAACTCTAAAAGGTATTTTTGGTTACGGGTGAGTTTTCATTGTTAATCGTTTCTCTTTAAGTATTTCTTTTTCTTTCAAAATTTTTGGTTACGGTACTTTCTTCGTTATTTTTATCTCCTCTTCCTTTTCTTTCTTGGTAAAAAGAAGATCATCTACCTCAATGTAATGCCAACTCATCTTTTTAATATGCTATGCTAGTTTTGCAATACACCTCTACATCAATGCAATGCATTCATTTTTCAATTTAGTTTTTATGTTAATAAAAAGTTAGTTTTTTGTTGAATTAAAATAAAAAAAATAAAGAAAACTATGAAAATGGCCCCACTTAATAATTCACAAGATCTTTCAAGTTTTGCAAGACTTGTAACTCTTTACAAGGAATCTTTCCTAGGTGGCAATGTCACTTCACTTGTAATGAGTATTTGCAAGTTTGGTGCGGATGACCTAACGTTGTTGTATGTGTAAATCACCAAAGCAATGTGTTTGGATAACCTATGAATATGAGATATGGTGTAGCTAGGTAATTGAACTAATTTTCCTAGAAATGATGTAATTTTCTATGTACACATCAATTAATCTTCAACCACTAATACTATAAATATTGTTTTTTTTACACCAAATTTGTTAATATTTTTTAGATCCCAATTCATCTACTATTAGAAAGTTGCCAAAAATAAAACCCATACTACTCCATATGAATAAAATAGTTGTGTAAATGATATGACAAGTTTGGTTTTAATATTCACAATATATGAAATGGTGCGGAATTAGGTGTAAAAAAAATAAAATGTTTATTAAACAAATTATACACATTATTTAAAAAAAATGGATTTTATTTAAAATAATAATGGTCATTAAAGATGATATATTAAAGTCCCGCCACCAATTTTTACTCCAAATTTTGCACCATTTCATTTCAATTTGGTGTACATCAATTTGGTGCTATAAGTGTTTATTTTTTACAAAGGGTCTTTAGAGTTTTATATTTATGTTTTCTGGTTATAAAGTTTGTTAGTATTAAATACTGAAATCAAGATACTTTTTGAACGACAAGCTACCATACACATACACACGTTCCTGGGGTATCCGGGGTTCAAGGGCACCCGACTAATTCCCGTCGATCATGACCCAGCCAAATTAAGGGTATCATTATATGGTAGGCCTAAGATTTAGATATCATCCCATGCTCATCACGGGGTTCGAACCCTGGTAGTCAGGTATACCACCCACTAACCCACATGATGTTACCTTACCATTGGGCTAGGCATGCTTTGATTTACTGAAATCAGGATTATTATCGATGATCGGTGGAGATGATTTTGGACAAATTTCAAATGGTAATTAGTCATAGTGCTATAATGGGTACTGATCTAAAAATGACGGTCTCATGTGATAAGGACCGAGAATCTTAGAGGGTGAAAATCTTACCTAGTAAGTGTCTTACCGGGAATTTTACGATGTCATATGGCAAGGATCAAGAATCTTACCAGGTAAGTGCTTGCTGGTTCGGATGAAAATAACAAGTATCGAGAATCATATCTAGTAATGAGCATATCAAGAACTACTAATCTTACTCAGTAAGTAAGGTGGTGTTTGTTTACCTCTTAACAGTTCCATTAAGAGGCAACCTCTGAATAGCTAAGAGATGAATCTTGTTTGGCAAAAAAATAAACTGCCTCTTAATGATTCCAAAACCCTCTGAATGATTAAGTATCCTGGATGTCTCTTAACCATTAAGAGTCCTGATTTCATACTCAACAATTACCAAATCAACATATTTCATTTTGCACCATATCATAAGAGCCTCTTAATCATTCTGACCACTTAATCATCCAGCACTAAACCGTTTAGCAACTACCAAACAGCCCCTAAGAAAGAATACTCTTACCGATTATGGCTCATTTGGAACTAATGTTCTTATTTGTTGCTAAAACCCCCCAAGACTTGCTAGAAGAACTCATGGCTCATTTGAAACAAATGTTCTTTTTATTTGTTGCTAAAACACCCCAAGACTTGCTAGAACTCATTACTATCCATTTAGGAATAAAAGAAATGATGTTACCATCCATGTAGCTTCGTGTACGTGTTATCGGTAATTACCCGTTGTATTCAGTAAACATGAAAACAATAAATTGCAAGTTACTGATGGATTATTGACGGATGATATTTATAAAATATTTAAAAGCATAAATTAAATTAAGTTAAACTGTCGATAATCTTTGGAAATTACTAAGGGATTATCGAATCTCTGTGTGCTCCTTTCTTTTGTCTAATCTGATTCTTCTTCTATCCTTTAGATGCATCCTATAACCAACTTATAATGTTTAGTGAGTTCATGGTTTGTGTGAATAAACTCATTTTGAATAATATATATCAACTTGTAAACTTTATATCAAATATTATGCATTTTTTTGAAAACATGTAAAATTGAATTAAGTGAGATCTCATAAGCCGGTTGATATGGGTCATTTCGTCACTGGTATTCCCTGGGTTATTTAATTTGCACATGTCTGGATGACTTGTTGTCTGACTTATTTGTAAATACCCATCCATAAAATTGATCATAAAACTTCCGCATGAAATGTGGTAGAGTTTTGAAAATAAAATAAGCACCTAGCATGTAATTAATCATAAATAACATACATGTAAAATATATAGTACAATGTATGTAACTGAAACCTCATGATGTATATGTCCACAGAACCATACAAATCATATCATGCTAAAAATAAATTTGTACGTAGGTTTTCATCTATTGAAAATCTCATGAAGGGTCATCTGATTACGTTTAGGCCAACTATCGGTAGTTCTTGATTGAAAACTTACACATTCTATAGCACCATATTTAATTGATGGCATATTTTCTCCAAAAATCAACTATGATAAACATGATTCAACTTAAAGTCAAACTCCAAATTGAGTCTTTTATTGACTAATGATCTTCATTCATCTAATGTCAAAATACATGTAAGTCAAATGAGGTAAGATGAATGGGTTAACATGGTCAACCTCTACTAATTTTAGTTAAGCCCTAAGTTTAAAATTTGATGACCACCTAAAATGTCAAAATAATTGTTTTATAATATTATGAATTAATCTCTTTGACTTAAATCGTCCCAATAATTGTGAAACCCAAATACAACAACGCTTTAATCTCATTATTAAACCATCAAAATAATTTAATAAAGTTGTAAGGGTTATGCTTAATAACGACGCTAAACACCAGTTTATCTTTAATAATCAAACTATCTATTCTTAAATACTTTAATAATTATTATGTAATAGATTATTTAATAACTACGCCTCTTCAAATTAGGCGCCCCAATAAACCTAAGGAGCGCTTTAAACGATTATTAAAGTATTTAAGAATAGATAGTTTGATAACAATTTGAAATAATATAATAAATAAATTTATATAATCTCTTTTACTAAACTTCTTAGATAATTTAGTACTTCCAAACTTAAGTAGGAAAAGGTAAGCGATATATAAAGTATAACAAAATAAATTAATGGACTATAAAGACTATTAGTCAATTTGGCAGATACTAATAGTTAAAATGGAATGATTAAACGATCAGAATGGTTAAGAAACTTTTTATGATTTAGTGTCAGATCGGACATGGTTGTTTAAAAGTTGTCCTCTATCATTAGTCTTAATGACATAAAGTTTACCATTTTGCCCCATCTTGAGTTTAATGAAAATTAATGTTTGTGAGATTATCTTACCAATATGGCTGGTTTACAATACAATTGAAAGACAAACACTATGGCCGAAGAAGTCAACTACTTGATGACAATGACCAGTAAGCACTTATCGGTTGGTCGTGGCAACTTGGTGTCATGCCATTTTTTATAGCAAGATTTAGAATGAAAACACTCGAGTCAAGTATACGAACTTCGTCAATGAACAGAACACCCAAAACAATCTCCGACTCTCTGCCTTCACTTGATCAAAACACAACATTAATATTTCAAGTTCTAGATTAAACAAATATATTTTCTTTTCATTGGAATCATCATGAGTAACACAAGCATGGAGACAAGTTTAAAAACAGAACCTAAGCTGTTAAAAAAGAGAGAGAGAGAAAGAAAGGAGAACCTAAAGCCACAAGAAATTCAATGGTTAGTTTCTAAAAAACATTGTAGTAACAAGTTAAGTGCATTACCAATCTCCTAAAAATTCTCTTAAAGCATCTTTAACAACTTCTTTAAAATATAGAAGTTTAAGATTTTGTTCTCTATATTGCTCCAATAGATTCTGGAGAGAGAAATCATTATTTTATTTCATCCCACCAATAAGATTAGAGTTTTATTATTTTATATAAAGATTTAAAAAAAGTGTATTGGGGATGAAAAATTTGAGAATATTATAACAATATAACTTGTATTAAAATATCCAAATTAAAGAATCGGTTGGAGATGAATGTAATTCTTTTTATAGATTTTTACTTTTTGTTCTCTATTTTGAGAAATCATAAAGATACATTTGCAAACAACCATGGGTAACCACAAACAAAGATATTGATCTGCAAATAATTCTTTTTGAATTTTTTACTTTCTTCAAACACTTCGTGCTCAAGAAAAAGAATGAATATAGAGAAGATACACAAGAACGAGGATAGGGCAAAAGTTAGGTAATCACAAACCAAGAGGGAGAGATGTTAAAAAGGAATTGATGATTACTTCAAAACCCCTTAATCATACCCTAACACACATTATTGTTTCAAAACACGAGCAACAGTATAAGATTGATAGGGGATACGAGAGCCAACAATAACGAGGAGCACAATGGACCAGAGGAGAATAGTTGCGAGAGCCAACAATAACGAGGAGCACAATGGACCAGAGGAGAATAGTTGCAAGAGATAAGATCGAGAAGATGACAAGCATTAATGGATGATAGAAGAAAATGCAGGATGAAAGACACATCTAAATATGGCAAGGTGCTAGACGGGTGAGCCATTCAGAGTGTTTTTGAATTATTCTGAACATGTTAAATTTTTGCGAAACAGTCATAACATTTGACGGATTTAGATGTGGGGTCTGAACATACAACCCCCAAGTCCAACACCATGTCTCAACATATTTGTGGCCCATGTACATGCCTAAAGCTTTCCCAACAACCGCCCAGACTTGTTGGCCCAACGTCAACGTCCACAATTGTGGCTAAACTCGTCGTTAGCGAGTTTTTGAACCTGATTGGCCTCTATATTTGACCTTTTTGTTGATTCTTTTTGCTGAACTCTAGAAAATCATTTTCCTTAACCATAGGGAAAACAATAAACGAAAACCATTAAGTATTGGCCCCATTTACTTATTGAAAATTTGGGTTAAAAACCCAGTCAAAAATTAGTAAAGAAACACAAAATCGGATGTTTAGAACCAAAATTTGAGATATAAGGCTACCGTAGTTCGATAAAGGACTTAAAGCGGAGTTAACCATATAAAGAAATTGAAATTTGCTTGGTCATTTTACCTTAAATCGTCGATAAACGAAAATTTCAAATGGGGACTTTCGAGCTCCAAATTCTCTCTCGATTCCTAGTGTTTTCTGAATCTTCTTGAACAAAAACAATATCTTTGTTGTATTGGCTACTTAAATATGTAAATCTTGGCTTTTACTTTGACATGGTAAGTCAATAGAAAGCTTCAAAGAAGCTATTAATTGTCTCTTTCGAAAATTTGAAACCAAATAGATTTCTTCTTTTAGCAGAACATATCTAACATGAGAATGTTGATGCCTAGGGCATCCCCTAAACCTTTTGATAATTACAATCGGTCCCATGCTCTTGATGTTTAGTTTAATACACTTTTCACCCCTTGATCTAACATATTCTTTCATTTCTAGTCCAATTTTCAAATATATTTTTAATTCAATAAAATAAAACTCATTTTATTTTTTTCTTTCTTTTCTGTTTTATTTTTCAAGTTAATTATTTACCCTCATTTTGGGGTGTCATAAAGCTCCCCAATTATAAGAAATTCCATCCCCGAAATTATAATGACGAGACTAATGATGATTCTTAGTTCTTGTCTATTCTCCGGCTATCATGTCCTTCATAAACCTTATGAATTCTAATTTCTTTATCAACTAATAGAGTTTGTCATTGACCTCGACACCTCCTAAATTTATGACAATCGACTCATCAACTAAACTGTTCCTTGTGTTGATAATTTAATTTATTACCTTGTTGGCCATCTTGGTTGTTGATAAAATACTTTATCAACTACCACAACTAACTCTTCAGTCCAACATATTTTGAACTTTATTTCCTTTGCTTGTGATATATGACTATGCCCCTTTCAAGACGATGTTTTTATCAATCTGTTTCCTACCTGAAACTATAGTATTCTACGATGATTATTCACATACTTCCCATGTACCATGTATTTATAATATACTCGTGTCATTTCTTTACTCATACTAGCAACATGTTTAACTACTATACCACTCATTCTACACAATGTACTACTAAAGAAGATACGCAAATACAAATTCTATGGATGAAAATCCATTGCATAATGTATCATGCAATACTTCAACTTTGGTGGGAACACTCATCAACACGATACACGATATTTAGCATTGTTTAGGAATATTGTTTACTTAGCTTCACTTGAAGGCTCTCGAATCAATGTTTGCTTTACTAATTTGATTTTGTACACAGGCCCTAAGTCATACACAAGTTCTTATAGAAACTTGGTGCTTTCCTCAACTTACTGTCTCTGATTTGATGTCTTAACGAGTTTCTTTACACATTGTCAAATAGCCTTTCGATATTTTATTTTTTTCTCATATAGGATCCCTATTTGTGTGCCTTAAATACAAGGATTTACATAATCCTTCTAACATTGTCTTATTCAAACCTCCCATGCTAGAAACCATATATTGTTTAAGAAATTTATATAAGTATACTAATAGCAAACCAATGTGGCTAGTCTTTATTTATTTCTAAATACTATCATATCAAAGAGTTTCTTCTTTTTTTCTTCAAACTTCTTAAATTTGATCATTCGAACTCAGTCTGATTCCTACCAATCTCAGCTCATCATCTGATCAACTCTGATCCTTCTTTAGGTTTTTAAAATAGTATTATAGTTTACTTCAAAAAAATAGGTATTATGGTTTTGAAGTATGTTACTATTATACCAAAGTTTAGTTCATTTTAATGCAAATATGGTACAAAAATAGTATTATGGTTTTTACCTCTTAATGATCCAGAGGTTGTCTCTTAATGAAACTGTTAAGAGGTAAACAAACACCATCTCTAAGACAAATTGACAATGGTCATAGAAGCCATATGAGAGAACATTCTCTATTGTATTGATAAAGAGGACAATAATACATTAAAGAAAAAAAAAAGAAACATCTTATACTTACTATATACCAATAGCCAATAACCCTAATGACATAATTGGCCTTCAAAGATGAATATTTATACATAGTTGACACCACCAATTAAGCTCAAAGTGGATCACAAGAAACAAACTTGCAAATATTATTATCCATTTTTTTCTTGAGGTCTGTTACCATTCAAGCTTGATAGATTGAGAATGAAGATGGAAGCTTTAAGCTTTTGAGCAAAGTGAGCATTTTATACAAAAACAAATGAAGGAAGACATGCAAAACGATATAAATGTAAACTCTTATTAGGTGGTCTTTGTTTACCTCTTAACAGTTCCATTAAGAGACAACCTCTTAATCTTTAAGAGGTAAATCCTGTTTGGCAAAAAAAAAAATGGACTGTCTCTTAATGGTTCCAAAACACTCTGAATGATTAAGTATCCTCGATGTCTCTTAACTATTAAGATTCCAGATTTCATACTCAACAATTACCAAATCATCATATTTCATTTTGCACCATATCATAAGAGTCTCTTAATCATTCTGACCACTTAGGCTGTTATGTAGCATGTTATATATGGGATTTTGAACAGAACACCTAAAATTACAGGATCCGGTTTTACACAAGTTTAAACCTTTCATCAACCAATGTAAACTTATACCCCAAATTGTTTAGGACCAAATGCAAGCCAAACCTCAACACTATATATAGCAAGGATATATAGCTATTTAGAACATCTCCAGTAACTATGCTAGAATAGCAACAAGAGGGATTTTGGTCAGTTTTTTGACCAAGCAACTATGCTATCTAGTAAACTAAAATAGAATATTCCACCAACGAAAAACATTGAAATAAGATGTGTAAAAGAGAGAAACAATATTTTAATAGATATATTGAATATTTTATTAATATAACTAATGTAAGGATTACTAAAATAGAGTAACCGTCGAAGATAAATGTAAATTTTTGTAAACATTTTGATTTTTTATGTTTTGTTATAGAAAAATTATAGTATAACTGTTGGAGATGCTATTAGAGTCATGCTCTATAGAGTACAATCAATAGAGAGTAAAATATAAAAATAGCGACAAGTAAGATAAAGAAAACAATCTACATGCAAATGGAGGATGATACAAGGCTCAGTCCCTTAGATGTTCATAATGTTGCGATCATGCTCGCAAATCATTACAGGTTTGTATCGACTCATCACCGCCAAATCATCATCCTCCAAAAACGTTCAGAAATCCAATAAAAAATTGTAACCAATAAAATCAAAATCAAAACAGAAAAGCAATCAACGATGTAGTATGTGTACAAATGTAGCTGCACTAGCGATCTCAAACGAAGATTGAATGAGATTTAAAAAGTTTAGAACAGCACGCTTGATCTTGCTTCTAGGGAACGAGTCGGGCAGAAACTGAGATAATTCACGCCGACCAGATAGCGAAGCCTTTTATCTATCAGACACAATTCTATGACGAACGATTACATAGAAGATATGTTGAGAAAAGAAGGATTTCAATGGCTGAATTTGAAATATCACATAACCTAAAACCCTAACTCAATGGCTGAATCTGAAAGAAGGATTACAATGGGTTTATGGATTTGAGATGTACTAAAATTCTTATGTATGTATTTTCTATAATGATTTGAAATTCTTAGCAGGATTTGAAATAAATTTTGGGGTCCTTTAGTTTGCGGAATGGATTCAATAGAATTGGAATTCATCTAGAAATTTGACTTTTAAGGAATTGAAATGAAATTGTAAAAGGTAAGGTAAGCAAAAACCAAACCAAATCGTAACCGAAAAAGGAGAAACTGAAACCGAAAAACCAAACCGAAATTCAAAAACGGTTTGGTTTCCATCTCGACCCGAAAAAACAAACCGGGACGAAAACCGAAATCGGTTCGTTTTCGGTTTTGGTTTCTATCACGACCGGAAGAATTGGATCGAAAACCGAAAACCAGAAGTGGCTCGATTTCGGTTTTGGTTTCCATCTCGATTAGGAAAAACCGAACCAAAAACCAAAAACGGTTCAATTTCAGTGTTGGTTTCCATCCGATCAGGAAAAAACCAAACCAAAAACCAAAAACGGTCGAATTTCGGTTTTGGTTTCGTTCTCAACTAGAAAAAACTAAACCAAACATACTCAATTGCCCCAAAGACTGAACCAAACCGAACCGCTTTAAGTTATATTATTTTTATTATATATATAATTTAATTATTAATAAATAAATAAACCAAAAACTGAGACTGAACCGTAAAAGGATTTGGAATGAGAGAACGATAGATGAAGATGAAAAAACCATAGATAGAGAAAACGAGAGGGGAAGGAAAGATTCCAATGAATTCCATGGGTTATCGTAAAGAATGATGAAATCCATGGTTAAAGAATTTTGAATGATTCCTTAGTTAACATTAGTGAACCAAACGGAACCATGAAATTTGGTCAATGAAATTGGCCATTCCAATTCCATCAAATTCCGCAAACCAAACGCGCCCTTGAAATTCCATCATTCATATAAAGATATTATAATGATTATAAAAATAATTTTAACTTTTATTTAACATATTATTCGAAACAAATTTTTTCAACAAAATTTGAAACATTGTTATACAAATCTAAGAAATGGCGTGTTTTAAAGAATTCAAATTTGTAATTTTGCACAATCCTGCAAACCAAAAACATGATTTGATTAGAATTGAAATCCAAAACCATCCAAATCCATTTCATTCTTGTAAACCAAACAAACACTTAATAGACGATTGGTTTGCAAAATAGAATTCGATAGAAGTGTAATCCATCAAAAGAATGACTTAACGAATTTGAATAGAACTTGATGACTTTGTCCATTCTAAGAGATTCCGCAAGTTCATTCCACAAACCATTCGTTACCAACGAATTTGTCATTTCAATTCCATAAATTTTTTATGATTTCTGTGAAACAAAAAACCGCTTAGAGATGCCTAAAACATTAAGGTGCTGCTTAGACGACTATATTGGTTTTCGGTTTTGATTAATTGGTTTTGGATTTTTTTTTTAATTTGCCCAGATAGAGTGGGAGTCTCACCATTTTTTTAAACATAACACACACGTATCGTGACACAAAGTCAATGAGGTATCCGGAATCCATATGAGCACCCGACTAATCCTCAACGGTCATGAACAAACTTGAAAGTCAACTCATGGTTAGAATATCACCACATGCTCATCCCATGGATCAAACTCAAACCTAGATAGACAACAATGCCATATGTGACTTAAATTTGAATGTTCAAACAAATTCTGTCCTGCTAAGGGTGCATCATGGTTGTAGAAAATTTTTTGAAAGAAAAAATGAGAATTTAGAAAATACTTTTGTTTCATTTAGGGACCGTTTACTTGAACACTTACTCGGTAAGTGCTTACCGGTAAAATTGAATACTATCACTACCATATCGGACAAGATTTTAGACTCACAAAACGGTATTGTAGCCAACAATTTATCCGGTAATCTCTTACCGGGTAAGAGTTGTCGATCTCACTTACCAATGGTGTCGTATGTGTAAATATGTAGCTGCACTAATTGTGATCTCAAACGACTGAAGATCGAATGAGATTTTAAAAAAGTTTACAACAGCACGCTTAATCTTGCTTCTAGGGAACGAGTCGGGCAGAAACTGAGATAATTCACGCCGACCAGATAGCGAAGCCTTTTTTATTCAGATCAGACACAACAATTCTAAGAGCAAACAGCTACACAATTTCAATGGCTGAATCTAAAATTATCACATAACCTAAAACCCTAATTCGAGATGATGATGATGATGATGAAGAACGACTTTGCGCTTTGAGTTTATGTAGAAAGAGAACCAATCGCATCCAACGGTTCACAGGTAACGGCCTGAGATGGACGGCTGAGATTTTAATGTGGCTTTTAGCCCTAGTTCATGAAGCCCAATCATGATTTGGCCTTCCATGTAGTAATTTTTTGTTTTATATTCCAAATTTTATGATTTTCTAAAATATTTAAGTATTTATATAAGCATATGTATGAATGTGTACTATGTTGTTTTATTTATTTTCACTCTTTGTTTTCATGTCTATGTTTCTCATTTTTGTGGACTTCAAAGCCTTATTGGTTTTTTGGACTCTCTTTGTCATTGATGTAGGGATATAAACGAGCTGAGTCGAGTTGAATAGTGCGTTATTTGAGTTTGACTTCAGAACTTATATTATGCTGGATTATGGGTTGAATTCGAATAGTTTTTTTTTTCTTTTCAAAGTAGGGTATGAGCTTGAGCTAGAATGTTTTTTGAATTATTGAGCTTGGAGTCGATGTATGTTTCCGTGCTCAAACTTGAACTCGTGATCGATTTCTCGTTAATCGGCTAGAGCTCGATTATTTCATATTTTGTTGTTGTACTATTTATGACTATATGAGAATGTTTTAGTTTGGAAAATATATGCTCAAATAGCTCGACTAGACTCGAGAGACTTAACCGGAAGCGTACTGACACCC
>LUCG01230770.1:0-17317 GCA_001633085.1 Carthamus tinctorius
TATGTTACATTTAAGTTGTTTTTTTTTGTTGATTTAAGTCGTTATATTGTTATCCTCCCCTCTCTCTCCGCAACGCGGGGCCAAAAAAACTCGTTTTAACACATTATTAAACATAAATAGAAAATCCGATGAAATACCGACAACCCTCATGGGATTCCTAAAGACAAATTCTATCCATATGTATCCCCTTTAGTAGGTGTATATGAATGTCTGAGTAGATCCAAAATATGAGGGGCTATAGATTATGTGAGTGAAAAATGGATATGAGGGGGTGCAGATGGCAACACCCTTTCTAAATTTTATGTTTGTGAGGTTTCACTTAAATCCTATGATTTCAAACTCAATCAATTCTTCAAACGAAACATGAGATTGAAATGAAATTGAAATCCAAATCTCTAAAAATCTTTTCAAATCCTACATACCAAATAGAGCTAAGTAATCCAAATGAATTTCACCGAAAATAATATTAGTGGTTCAACATATATAATGGACTAATCATTTAAGAACCCACAAATTTATGAAAATCCTAAGATTTATTTTATCATGTGTGATTTCATATTATTATTTTCATCCAGTACGACGTATAGACGGACCTAGAGTTTTATTTTTAAAGTAGTGGCACCATTTGACTATAAGAGATAGATATAGCGATACTTTAACAAAATTATCATTGATTTGTTGGTTGGTTTATCATTTTTCATACGTGAGGTCATGTGTTCAAAAGAACTATGTGCCACCACTCAATTAGTAGTGTTGGCACGTCTCTTGGCTCATCGGCTGACTTCGGTTGCAAAGACTTTGTCCTTACATGCATATCTCAGCAACACAAAACGAGAGTTTCACTCATTGTACGACTTGACAAATATCTCACGACACGATGAAGACAACCATGCAACACTTGTATGCAATTTTTTTTCAAGAACATGATAAATCTAAAATTAAAAGCAAAAGTTAAGAAGATGGCATATTGAGTATTGACACTAACAACATTTAAACTCGAGTATGGGGTAGAAGAAAAGCGTTGCAAACAACTCTACCAATGGAGATTTGTGTCCTCATTGTTGTTTCAAAAAATATATATATATAATGACAATTTCTACGACCCTATAATTTTTTTACACTACAATGAAGGAACGAAATGGTGGCCGATGCCACCACCTGGTCCGTCCATAATACTAGGATTTGCTAACTCGCTCGCTAGTATACCCCTACCATACAACTTTTACAGCAGGCTAGGGTATTTCAACTACGTACTTTTAATAGGGAACTATGGTATTTGGACATATATTTGTTTCACAATATGAAACTTGGTGACATGTTTGTGAAACAAAAAGTACACGCAAAAAACTTTCGGATTGTAAACCGAGTACATATGAAACAAACAAGTTGTGAAACAAATATATGTTAAAAATCAATACATTAAATACTAGCCTTGGATAGGAAAAAAATCATGTGAAACAATACCTTAATGTATGTAGTTCATTCTCACGATTATCACAATAAATGGAGTTCTCATTTGATTAATAACCCCTCAACAAACAACAGGGCCGGGCAGATGTAGAGATGAAGCAGTGGGTAGACGTGGCAAAATCTGACACGATACGCCAACCCGACACGAAATAAACGGGTTTGAGTAACATATTTCAACCCATTTAAGTAAACAGGTTGACACGATACGACACGAAAGTTAAACGGGTAAGATCAAGATCAAACATATCAACTCGAAAATGACCCGACTAACACGTTTATACATATATGTATATATATACCAAAAGATTTCTTTTTTACTAATTTACGATGTAATTTTGAGCATTTCGGCTAGATAAATTGGTTGCCCAAAAACAATAAAAAGTCGAAAACTTTAAAGTCTATATCGTGTAACCTTAGCCAACATGTCAACGACCGTATCGTTAAGAGTTTCCCAATTTCAATTTTATTTTTTCTTCTTATTTGGATTTTTAATGTTAATGGATTTGGTTCGAACTTATAAGTTTGAGTTATAAAATTTGGTTTGTATATTTTTTTTAAAATTGATTTTATAAATGTTAAACGGGCCAGGTTAGGGTTGGCATTACTGACCCGTTTATTAAACGGGTCGGTTATGATCAAACACTTTCAACCCGTTTAACTTTGAGTCCGACACGAACTTGACATGACACAACACGTTTGTCAGGTCTAACAGTAGGGGATAGGCCTCACTAAAAGGCCAAAAATGAGAAAATTCTTAGCTAAAAACCTAATTTTTTAAACTTTATACCTTAGTCACCCACCCCAGTAGTTTCTCGACTGTGACCCATCAACCAAAAAAAAGGTATCGGAACTAACTAAAAAACCAAAAAATATATATTTTCGAAATCAACTATAACTTTTGAAAAAGCCCCTTGAAATCGACAAAAAAAAAACTTAAAAAATTTCTTGAATCAACCAAAAAAACTTTATAAATCATTCGAAACGGTGGATTTAAGATAAAAATACATTGGACAATTGTACGAACATTTAATCTACTAGGAAAAAATCTTGGATCCACTATTGCCCCCTCAATATTATTATTACTCACACAGTAGAAAAACGCGAAAGAATTAACTAGCGTTGAATCCTGATAATGAACGAGCTTACAAGTGTAAAACTCAAGAATAATTGAGAAAACTCAAACTAAAAAGAACTTTTTATTCAACTAATATAATTAAGTGATTAACAATGAAAACAATGAATCTTTTTTTTTAAAGAATCCTAATCATAAAACCAAAACTATCTATAAGAATGGTAAAGTTTATCTAACGAAATAAATAAGAATGGTAAAGTTTATCTAAAGATATAAATAAGTAAATAAGGAAACAAATCAATTAGCAAAAATATCAAATAACGTTTATGAGAGTTGTTCCAACATTTAAGTAGTGTAACTCTTGATAGCCTATGGAATTCATGAGTTTTCTAGTAAGCAACGAGACATGTTCCGAGACTTAAGTCTCGGTGAAACTCTAGGTAGTTTCTGCTATCAGAGGCAAAGCCAAAATTTTTGTCAAGGGTGGTCCTCTCTATTAAATCAAAAATAAATATATGATTAACCGAATGAGATTTCGCTTAAACAGTTTGCGGTTATTCGGTTTTCGGATTATTCGGTTCGGTGTTTGGTTAAAGCGAATAAAGATTTATATTTTTTCGTCAAACACTTGCTCTAACAATATTCCCAAATGTAGTGTCTATTGCATCTAATATATAAGTGAATTATGCATTTATCCTCAACAATTGACTTATATTAAATAAAAAACATGAAAAACATTATATAGCAATAAAGTATGTAAAATAATGATAATATAGTATGCATTTGGTTTTTTATAAGTATGTGAAATAATGATAATATAGTATGCATTTGCCACCGATAACCACCACCTCCAACCACCATCGCCACCGGCAACCACCACCACCGGCCAGAAATAAAAAAAAAACATAAAAGGGTATTTCGGTCATTTAGCATAATTTCATTTCAATTCCAAAGCTACATTCTGTGAACCAAATATGCACATTATAATTCCTTTAACAGATTTCATTCCAATTTTGCCAACCAAACAGGTGGTCAAACCTAACAAAATTCCATTCCAATTCCTTCAAAGTCAAATTCCTTTGACAGATTTCATTCCATCCAAAAACATTTTGCGAATCAAACGCCACCTTAGAGTTTGATTAGACTTGGAATGAAAGAAAGAAACTTGAATTCCGAAAAAAAGAAGCAAGCCTGAGATCGGCTCTTTGATAGGGTAGGCCATGAAGTATATACAAAACAATAAGCAAATTAGAATGCTAATTAAAAATCGGGTAAATTACGGATTTGGTCCTTGTGGTTTAAAAATATAACGAATTTGGTCTCTACAATTTGTTTATTCCAATTTAGCCTCTAGAATTCGTGATTTCGTAACGGATTTGGTCCCTGAGACAAACGACAGTTAAATAGCCCGTTAAGGGCCATTTTAGTCATTTGCCAATATTTTTCTTATGTTCTCATTTAATAAGATCGCATATATATATATATATATGTGTGTGTGTGTGTGTATTACCATCACCTTCTTCACCAAGAAACAAGTGCTCCACACTCCTCTTCATCTTCTCCGACCAAATCCTTTCTTCGGCTATGTTTTCCGGCTACCATAACACGTATACACCAACAAATAAAAAAACAACCCTTAACTTCAAATCAAAATCGAATCTCAATCAAACCCTCAAAATCAAAATTAAAAAAAAATCTAGTCTTAACCTTAATCACTAAACCTAAAAATTATAAACTTTTCTTCCTTGTCTCGACAAACTCTCCTGTGCAAATCAAAACCTTAAAATTAAAGTAAAAATCAAAGGCAAACCTTAACCTTAATTACAAGAAATTGGGGGTTGCTCTTAGAAAGGAAGAAGGGGCCGATGTTTAGGGTAAGTAGAGTGGTGGTTCAAAGGAGGTGGATGAACGTTTAATGACGACGAGAAAGGAAGAAGGAGAGAGAGAGAGGGAGTTCGTCGGAAAAGGGGGACGAACGGTTTCATCGGAAAAACAGTGCGGGAAGGGGATGTCGGGAGCTGATCGGAGACGCTGCACCTAACGGAGAGGCAGTGGTTCAGGTGTCTGGAGTCTATCAGGGACGTTGGCGATGGATCTCGGGAGTTGCAGGCGACGATGGCGGTCAGAGTTGTAGGCAAGGCAGGGTAAACCTTTACATCTGAGGGGGTTCGTCGGAAAAAAAGGAAGGAGAGGGAGGAGTTCACGATTTGGTCCTAAGATATGTGTGTTAAATAATAAATGTTTTTTATTGTATTTTAAATAATAAATTTCAGATTTGGTCCTCAGATTTTGATCTAAAAAAGAATAACAATTGAAAGACCAAATTACCCCTTACTTAATTGACAGGAGTTAACGTCCTTAGTGTTAGAGACCAAATCCGTTACAAAAGCACGAATTCTGGAGGCTAAATTGGAATAAACAAATTGTAGGGACCATATTCGTTATATTTTTTAAACCACAAGGACCAAATCCGTGATTTACCCTTAAAAATAAGAAAAAAAATGCATACGAGGGGGAGGCAGTAAGGCCTGTGGGCCAATGCTGGCTCCGCCCCTTTCTGACGTGTTTTCTCAATATGGCTTATTTGCTCTTCGATCCTCGTTGCTAGCCGCCCTACATCAATTACCAAACAAATTTCAACTAAAATATGGTCAGCCATCATCACTTTTCCAAGGTAATATTCTTAACTTTTGGTGGGAACCAACATGAATTCATCTGATTCATTTCCATATTTACAATCATCATTATCGATATTATCCCCCTAGTACAACCACTTAACTAGAGTTCAAAAGTTTTTTATCGTGTCAACATGGAGAAAAACTTTCTGAGGTTAATTTCTATTTATCATCCAAAATAAAATCAATATATTAAAGATTTTTGTAACGATGGATTGGAGGCAACTGAATAATTCTCAGTTAAATATCTGCAAAAAGAAACGTAGCAGTTAATAACAATTTTCATAATATTTAAGTATATATTCCATATATATATCATTAATTGGTTCGAAGTTGTTTTACTTGCTTTTTACTAAATAGATTGCAGAAAATGCAAGAGGAACTAAGACAACAATGTCTTCCAGTGCTGTGGCGGATTGGTTATCGTTCGGGGGGTTCATAGCGCCCTAACCGAGTTCGAGCCTTACCGTGCGCATGCCTGGGGACATTTAAGTGGGGCCATGTTTAGCCCCCAAAATTGCCGGGGATTAGTCGGGCTTTGGCCCGGACACCCTTCCAAAAAAAACTAAGACAACAAAAAGAAGTGAACAAAAATCTTAGGAAACAAATCAGGTAACTGAAGTTTCAATATGTTATTTTTCTCTATTTTCTTTTATATATATGCAAAATATAAAATACTTCTTCTGTGTTTCTTTTATTGGTGATTTCTATTCAGACAAAGATCGGGTGATTGCTTGTAAGATCTAGGTTTCGAAGAACTGTTCGTCCTAAAAAAAGACTCACGGAAGGATGTGTGCATTATTCGTGAGCGCAAGGTTCGTTGCTTTTGAGCACAATATGCTTAGTTATTCTTCTTTTAACAAAAACAAACAAAATCACCAAATATACCCCACTGAAAAGTAGGGTTCTTATAAGTCCTTTAGAACAATTGTTTCAATTTTAATTTTCTTTTCAACATGAAAAATTCCAAGTTTTTCTTCTTCGATTAATGAGGTATATATCATGCTACATTTGGATAATCAAACCTTATATAAAGTAGATATTACACTTTCAAGTTTTTATCTTATTGATTTTAGAATAATATAATTGTTATGATTATCATTTATTTTGGAACTCATAATTTCAATCTCTTAACCAAAATTACACCTCAAAGTTATTGGCAATAAAGTGGAGACTTCTAAAAAGAAGGTAAAGTCTTACATATCAACTTTCCTTAATTCCTTAGATACATTTCTTATTTTTTAGATACATTTCTTATTTTTTTTGCAAAATCACTTTTTTCTCCCTTGTGCCTTCTCTTTCAGGTGAGGGGCTCCCAAGATGTATACAAAAAACTAATGCATGATGTTAGAGTCCCATATTCGTAAAGCTTGGACCAAATTTTCACTATATATGTTGGAACCCCCCTCTCTCCTCAAGACTCTTTTGAAGATTAATCTAGGGTTTCCACATATTCTAACATGGTATCAGAGCCAAGGTCTACCACTCTAGGGACTGACACGCCGACCCTCTCCAGGCCGTTCTAGGCCCTTCATCTAGCCTCTGTTGGAGGGGGCGTGTTAGAGTCCCACATCGGCTAGACTTGGACCAAATCTTCACTATATATGTTGGAACCCCCCCTTCTCTCCTCAAGGGCTCTTTTGAAGATTAATCTAGGGGTTCCACATATTCTAACATATAAATTCGTAGGTATTATTCTCTTGATGTAAATTAAATACATTTTTATAGGAAATAATAGTAAAGAATTCGAATGAAACCTCAAAACACCATCACGAATATTACAAAACCATATAAATAGGGTTTGGGAGATGGAATGCATGTGAACCTGTATTTCACGCCTCAAAGGATAAATGGCCATTTCATGAAGATCTCCGAGTTATGCAAAAGTGTAATCTAAAAGGTAAGTATAATGAAGAGTATTAAATAGTAGGCAACATAAGGAGAGAGAAAATATAGTAACAAAAGAACGTTAATAATTGATTTTTCCTGAATGGTCATTTAGTCATGTTAGTTTCAAAGTTAAAATGTGACTATTGTACATTTAGAAGTCTAAACCGACTTTTAATTCAAAGATGAGGTTTGGTACAAATTTCTAATAAAGTCTCGATATACTTAAATTAATTAGTGGACATAAAAATGCAGGATGTAAGAGGAGATGACCCACAATACGGTATGATAGAAGACATAAGAGATTATGGAAACATGTATGCATACCCGCAAATGGGTGCACCACACATCCTGACTCTCTTGTTGTAGCTAGACCATCAAAACAATCTTCATGCCATGACGGCTGGAACCACTCCATCTGATCTCACCACCTATGGCTTGTTTGGCTAGGACCGTTACCTGCGTATCACTCATTATCAATGAACCAACTGAATTTTAAAGACAATTCAATTGTGTCACGACACTTATTATTTCTTGTTCATAAGGTTTTGCCTTGTTTGGTTGGCAATTTTTTTGAAAGGGTTCATTAAGAATTTGGCTACACTACATTCTTAGCATTTTGGAAATTAAGTTACGGTCATCTGATATCAGACCTGACAACCGAATGCTAACGTCTAGACTCGAACCTAGGTGCATGAGATATTCCACCACATCCCCTTAGGTCTTTTGTCAGTACGTCCCCACCCTTGTGGTTTGGTTGGCAATTGGTGTGCATGAAGAAGACATCTTGTGTCTTTCTTGTATTATGTTAAGCTTTGAACCACTACTAACATCACTATATGAAATCAACTCATGTGAAACTATCACCATATGAACACAAATAATATGTGAAACAATATATTATACATGGTCAGGTTCAAATGAAAAACTCAAATTTGATTGCGAACGTGGGGACAACCGAAAGTGCGCCACTTGTCCTATTCGACTCATATTCAGTCTGAATAATACATCATCCAGTCTGAATATTGTATTATTCATCTTGAATAATGCATAATATCTAGTCTGAACATAATCTTGTATTATTCAGACTTAATATGCCATGTGATATGCTCTAAGCTGTCTCACGTTCTCAATGAAAAATGAGTTTCTATTTGAACTTTTTTTTCCTGCCTCTTTCTATAGTATACACTATTTTTTACAATATATATTAATACAAAATATATATTAATACAAACAATTAAAAGTAAATCTATAAAAAATAATGGGTGGGTACCACTTTGCAACAAATATCAAATGGTCCGTGTTTGAGCCTCGGCTCTTGCACGAACGCCCCCATAGTCACAACCGCTGAGTGAGTCAGGAAACAGGCTTTGACAATCTATGATAGATCGGTTGGAGTTGCCGTAATCAATCTTTTTGAAACAAATAAAAAATAATGCCATATTTATCATGTTTGTAAATACACTTTTTTTGTCACCCCCACACGAGACCACAATGTGCAGTCTCGACTTGAGATAGTTTACATAAACTTTAGGTTTTTCTCTGCCAATGGCTGCCCCACTTATTTTTTAAATCACAGACTCTTTGACCCAACGCACAGACTCAGAACCGGCAGCCGCAACACCACCACCACCACCACCGCCGCCGCCGCCGTTCGCCATCCATGGGAGCTCTCGCCGCTGACTTCTCTTGGACTAGAGAAGACGAGTACAAGTTGAAAAAAGCTGCCGAGGTAACCTTTCTTAAGCTACATTTACAATTATCATTCTCGTGAATGATTTCGCTCAGTTTGGACCTTCCTTATCGTGTTAATGCTTGATTGTTTATGTATTTGATTCTAGAATTGATAATTTGATATAGTTTGTGAATTGATATCGCTCCTGTAAAATTAACGCTTGCTTTGTCGAGAGAGCCTGTTCGGTTGATTGTTATTTGTTTCTTCGTCAGTCTTGTGCTTCGTTGTTTTAATTGTGAAATTATCGGTAATTTTGTATAGTTTACAATTGAAATCATGTTTGTGTGCATGTGTTGCATGAAGTGTTTAAACATCACTTTCAATTTGTTTCTGTTGGATTCTTTAGGTTGAAATTAATCGTTGACATTCGCAAATCAAATTAGACAGGAAATTTTGAGCTACATGTCCTCACTGGTCTGTATTATTATTATCAACACAAAGATGTTGATGAATCTTATGAAGAATTAAGTACTGGCTCATGTCAAGGCTATAAAGATCAACAGTGATAAGGATATGCCCATCAGTCTAACCTTGGCATCGCAGATGCGCAAACTAAAAGGGTTACTATTTGTCTTGAAAAACTATACTTTCCAAATAGGTGTGTTCTAAAATCGTATTAGAATTTGTTCCTTCGTTCTGAATCTGACATTATACCAAGAGCACCTTTGGGAAGAAAGATCATAAATAGATTCTTGTCAAGAGCAATACTCCTAATAATTATGTCTTTCATCAGAACACACAAACCAGGATCAAATAGATTATTTGACAAGAAGAAATTGTATCATGCAGGTGCATGTTCGTTGGAGGGATGGTCTTAATTATAAATATTAAATATTAAATAAAACCGCTTTTGTTATATTCAGAGCTTTGTCTAGATTATATAGAAGTTAATGAAAGTTGAACAACCATGTTTCTCCTTTAGTTAGTATTATCTGGTGATACATTAAACTAGGTATTTTTTGTTGTTGTTGTAGGCTGGTGTCTCCATGGAATCACTAGCCAGAGGAGTTGTGCAGTTCTCAAAAAGGTTCACCATTCAAGAGCTGCAAGACCGTTGGCATGCTATACTTTATGATCCTGTTGTTGCTGCGGAGGCATCTGCTCGCATGCTGGAGTTTGAGCATTCTGCTTCAGCTCCAATTTCAAAGTCTGCTCAGCTGGACAACATCGAGGAGAATATTTCAGTATCTGGCAAGAGGAAGGCTGAGAGTGTACGGCAACTTTACTATGCCATGCGAAAGAGGATGCGGGATCATCCATCAAATTCATTGGACCTCAGTTTCCGGAATACAACTGTAAATAGTAATGGCAATGGAAATGAAGAGCATCCTCCAGCTGCAGATTTTGTTGTTGGTGAGCTAGTTCAGGACAACCAGGCTGCTGGTTTTCTTACCTATGAAGCTGCTAGTCATGATGACTTTAATCATGATGGTAATCAGCAGACACTTTACAGCGAGCATCAAAATTGCGTTGGAGACAATAGTTATATTGAACTACGTGATAGAGGGACATTGGTAGCTCACACATCTGAAGATAATATATCTCTACTTGAGAACGATGCTTCAGTTGAGGAATCTGACGAATTTAGAGAGATCTACGACCTACTTGAAGACGAAGGAACAGAGTTTCCTGGTATCATGGATCAACCTCACATTGAGAAGCTGAATGAATATCCTGTAATCAGAGGAGAAGAAAACTTACATTTACCACATCCCGATTGTCAGGCAGCAACCCGAAACCCTGGGCCGTCAACTACACTTCAGCAGATGTCAGTTTGGAGCACAAAAGATCCCTTATCCTCTACTCCTCCCAGAATACATATTAAAGAGGAGCAACAATCTATGGAAAGAACATCTGATTTTCCTGGTGATGTCTATTTAGGTGCCGCTAAGCTGGATAACCAAATGTGTGGTGAGACTACAACTGCTGTGACTAGCGCTAACAAATATTTAATGGAAATATCAAATACTCTTTTTGACCTTGCTATGGAAGATGATCTTCCTCTTACGGATGCTGATGGGAATGTAATTGACAAGTCCTATATTGACGGTTTGAGCTCGCTTTTACTGGATTCTCCTAAAGCGGATTCCAGACGTGATACCGTTGTTTCCACAATGCCAGTTGTAGATGACTTCATCGATAATCACTATGCTGCTGCTTGTGCACAATTTGGTAACAAGAGTCAGCCTCAATGTGGCCATCAGGAAACTAGAGGCTTGGAGGGTTTATTGCTGTCATCTGTGTCTGGTATGAATTCTAAATCACTTAACTCAGTGATTGTTTGCACATTAAACACTGAGGACCCAGATATACCTAGCAATGATGATGTTTTTCTCCTGCCTCTGGCTCCATTTACATCTCCTTATGTTATGCAAATGGATATTTTCCAGCCTCCACCTAACACAACTTCCAACTCTACTAGGGATTCTTCAGTTGGTTGGAAAAGGGACTTTTTGGTTCCTAAGCAGATAATCCCTAAAGAAAATAGATATGAGCAATCCCAATTTTCGTCACCAATCATTGGATCACAGTTGCGATCAGAAATACTAGGAGATAGTAGGCTTAAGCAGGATTTATCTAGCAGTGATGGTCAGCATGTGGTACATGCAAAGTCCAGTTTGCCCTGTGAAGATCAAACCCAAGTTCGTCCAGCAATCATATGTAGAAGTGATCTTTTTCCCGCATCTGAGAAGGCAGTGGCTATAAAATCTGAGCAGGAAATGCATCATTGCAATCCTGTTAGCACTGTTTTGGAGAATAAAACAGGTGGCTCTGAATTTGCAAACTCTCCTCAGTTGAATGATGTTGTCTGTAACCATGACATGGTTGCTAATGTTAGCGTACAAAAAGAAGAAATATTACATGCCGAAATTGCCTCCACAGAAGATGCTAACCCAATTCTGGTTGTAAGACATTCACCAACAGACGAGGAAGCACTTTCATCTCTAAGCGATGATGATATACCTAACTTTTCGGATGTCGAAGCAATGGTAATTCTTGTTCGTTAGGTTTTCTGCTATTAGCAAACTACTCAGTTTTCTGTTTTGTAACATTATACAATAAAGATAAGTTAACCTTATTTTTAATCGTAGTAACTTTTTTAGCTGTTAGGCTCTTTTGTCCTAGCAAACTACCCAGTACCTAAGGTATACAAACATTTTACATATCAGGTACAAAACTTATAATATAAAAATTTAAGTTAGCATGATGTTATTTGCATTACAAAAGCTATTGACAATAATCAAACTTTGAGGAAAACTGAGTTGAGTCAGCTATCTTGGAGAAACATCAATCCCTTATCATTGGGACAATTGGGGACTGAGTCACCTATCTTGGTTCTTGAAGATTTTCATCTTTGCTTCAGTTTTTAAATCTTTAATTTTTTCCTTTTTTTGTAACTTTGCAGATACTTGATGAGGATTTGAGCCCAGATGAACAGAATTTATATGTGAATGGAATTGAGAGTTCTCGCCATTTACAAGGTATGTTTATCTATTTGCTTATATTTTTTTAGATATGCAACATGATTCTAAGGAACTTGCATGACAATGATTTTCATATGTATGGTTGTGTTTGCTATTTGTGATTTAATTTTAGAGTTATTTAGGTTTTCTTGTTGTTGCTATGATCTTATAATGTTCATCTTACTTTACCAACTAAAAATAATAGATGATATAGCTCATACTTTCTCTCTACATATATTTCCATACAACATGCAAGCTTCATTATTGAGGATGTTGTTTATGTCTTTTATCTATATCGTTTCTTTATGTTACTCATTTGGATAATTGATGTTTTAATTATATATCAAATAGTCGAATGGATGGGGATTTGGCATTTTATATGGCTAAGAAACACAAGGTCCAAGTCCAACTCTGGGAATTTAACCATTACTGGTGTTTTGGTATGGGAAGAAGAATCCAACCTAATCCGCCCATTATTGCTTGGGAACCAAACTTGGAAAGAGACATCATGCTGCGAACTAATTCATCTTATATCATGCTTCGGGCACTAATTCATCTTAGTTTTTAACAAATAAATGTGGGATCCAAATAGAAACCGTATTCAAAGCTTCCTTATTTTCTATATCTATCTATCTATCTATCATTGTTGATGTAGACATGTAGTTGTCAAATCATGATACATACTCAGGTGTCAGATTTTCATTGTAGCTAATCATGGTTCTTTAATCCTAAGATTCAATTGAAGATCTCAAAACAAATGTAAATGTATCTAAACAGCTGTAGGGCACTTATATCATGTAATAAATGCACGATACTACATTTACCAATCTATAATAGGATCATACGGTGAAGTGGTAGGATGACACCAACAAGGCAGGAAATATGGGTCCATATCTTACTATCCTTTTGAAACAAGAAATAAGTAAATTTACTACATTAATATAACTTGCATCAGTAATAGATAGAATCGCTACATTGCATGTGCATTGATAATAGATAGCAACCAAGTAACGAGTTGCTAGTTACATTGTTACCGCTTACCAAGCAGCATTTGGATCTATAATAGATTATAGATGGTAACTATTGAAACGGTTGCTAGGTACGTTTTTACCGCTTATCAAAGCAATGAAGAGTTGTAACTCATTATATACCAGGCCTATGACCACACGGCAAAAGAGCAAGGATAAAGCATTCTAGACGTATAACTATACTTGTACTTTGAGCATTTAATGTACTTTTAGGCTTTGTAGCTGATTTTGCTTCTGTATATAATTATAACCAGACTTGGCAGTCAAGTGGAGGTGTCCTATTTTGCATAGTAGACCCATGGAAGAGTGAACTCTACATTAAATAAACATGTACACATATAGTTAGATGACGGCCAATTAACTGTACCACTTAATGGCAGTGAGAGCAGCATTTAATTGCATTCCTAATTTACTCCAAGTTTGAGAGGAATAAGTAAACGAAAACTCAAGTAGCACAATTTGTTTGATATTTAGATATATGGACTCACTTATCTATGAGGTTCCAGCATGATATGTGTTTGAGAAAAATCAGATTAGCTATTGAAGCAAAGGTCTTTAAAGACATTAAGAGTTACTCACGTAGTGGCTTGTATGACTTTATTTATAGGCTTATAATACATGATGGTCTATGCTATTGTCTGAACCATTGGAGTCCATTTAGGGGGTGTCATGTTTTTTTAAAAATTGACTATGTGATATTGGATAATTAGTTGTAATAGAACGGGTTGGAGGAGATGGTGTTTGAAGTTGTAATAATCAAATAATCAATTGAACTGTTTGGCAAATTATGATTATTTAAGGAACTAATACATAAAATGACCATACGAGACATTCTTGTGAAAAAAAGGAGTGATGTCTTTTGAAATGAGAGTAAAAATCTCTCAAAAAGACATATATAATTTTATTTTACCCTTTGATAATCAGTTCTGGTGCAGCTAGTATGAAGCTGAGTAATTGACCCTGAATAATTAGATAATCAAAATCTATTCATCTAGACATTAAACACTGATTAATGCAATTTGAAGCTGCAATAATTACATAACCTTTTCGCACATACAAACAAACTAATATATTATAGCATTTCTGTTTGTGACATTCTTTGAACATAAATATTCACATTTATTTAGATTATTACAAACTCATCTTACAGCTATAGCTATTGTGTACAGAACCCACCTGCTTGAGCTCTGCAACTTGTCTATTCTATGTCCCTTGTGGATTATTCATAACTATAAAGTAACCTTCCCTAATTTTTAATTTGCAGCCTTAAAATATGAGTATGCAGATGCTCAGAGGATGATCATTAGGTGGGAACAAGCTGCTGGCGCTATTGTGAAAAGAGATATGACATCCCGGGGAGCTTTTGCTATTTTACAAGGGTGGAATATGACATACTACGTTAAGAAACCAGAGGTATATTTTCGAGGAGTAATAGTAATCTGCAATGAGTAACTTGACTAAATGGACAATTTCACAACTGAATTTTATCCCTATCATGATTAATGTAGTTGTTAAAGCAAAATGTGTAACAAATTATAATATTATCACATTCAATATTTCGAATCCATCAAATGTAGTTGATTTTGACTAGATAGGATAGATGCAGGTATGCATCTAATTACATTCACATCCATGCATATTAGATATAATATGTTACAGATGTGCCGATGGGTGATACGTATCTCGTATATATTATTGTCTAGCATTGAGGTAGGGTTTCAATGTTTTCATTGGACAATGATCATCAATCAATTTACTGTAAAATCCTCACTTGATTGGGAGCTCCTTATTAGATTCATGCCACCCACAAGTCCAATATTAGATTCATCAATCAACATCACATGATTATTCATTTTGTGAAGGCGCTTGCTCATGTGAGAAACTTTTGGATCAATATATAAGCACCAAAGATCCATTCATTACTAACTATTATTAACCATGTGAGAATGAATTTATGAATTGGAGTGGTTTCGTTCTAGTGTTTATACGTGATTTATTCATCTCTAACATATATATATATATATGTATGCATGCATGCATGCATTCATTACTAACTATTATTAACCATGTGAGAATGAATTTATGAATTGGAGTGGTTTCGTTCTAGTGTTTATACGTGATTTATTCATTACTAACATATATATATATATATGTATGCATGCATNTGTACTGATATCTTGTATATATTATTGTTTGACATTGAGGCAGGGGTTTCCATTAAAGAATGATCCCCAACTAGTTTATCTTCAACTAAATTATCTTTTGTGGTTTTACTTCTCATTTATTTTTCATATTTATTGCTTTATCACTCTCCATTTTTCACATATCAATATGTTCTTTTCAAAATGGTTATATTTACATATGATCATGTTTTTCATTAAATAGTTCTTGATCTGGAAATCTATATTATGTGAATGCATTCTCTTTTGTTTTTGCAGTCTCATGGTTCTATTTTATGTTATTTAGGTATTAATTGGAAGGGCAACGGAGGATGTTCAAGTTGACATTGATTTGGGAAGAGATGGTCATAACAGTAGAGTATCTCGACGGCAGGTGCGTAATACATAAGCAGCAATATATTATCAAATGACTTTTGTACCCTAAGAGCAAGTTAATAAATCATAGTTGTGTTTTTATATTTGGAAATAATAGCATTCATTATTACAGTTCCAAAATGACTTCGTTGGTGAAAGTTCATCAGATCGAACTTTATATCTTGCAATATCTTTTGATGTTTGGGACAATATATACTACACGAACTAAAATGAACCCATAAGAATGAGGACATATTTTATTTGTCTTTCTATTATCAGTATTCTTTTTAACTTGTATATTTAAAAAAATTCAGGCAATTATACACATGGATCAAGAGGGTTCCTTCCATTTGAAGAACCTTGGCAAATATTCGGTATTCGTAAATAGTGTGGAACTAGCAACCAACCAGAGCGTTAGCCTGACCTCAAGTTGCTTAATTGAGGTATGTTATAACATTTACTTTTGATATCAAGTAATGATTTTGTTTTTCCTTTAAATACTTGTTTCTAGGATCGGTAGACAATTGCTCAAATGAGTGTAAATAACCAAGCAAATTATCTATTCAAATCGTGTTAAAAAGACATACACCTGACCCGACCATTATCAACTGCTGTCAAAACGTTTGCTTAGAAAAAAAACTCTTGTTTGCATATACTGAATTTGGAGAATTTTGCAGATAAGAGGAATGCCATTTCTGTTCGAGACAAATGAAGCATGTATAAAGCAGTATGTTGATAACATCAACAAAAGCGATATGGAGGAGAAGAAGCGATGAGGTCTGAATGACTCGAAGGTTTTAGAAGGTGCTACTTTTTAACTGCACTTTCTGTTCTTCTGGTCATTGGTATTATCCTTCTATCTATCTCTAGTGCTACAATACATTTTTATTTTTTATTTTTTATTTTTTTTAGTATAGATGACATCTCCCCTTCCCCCAAAACCCCTCCCTCCCTCCTGCCTTTTACTAAATTTAATTTTCTTTGTTAAAAAGTCTAGTTTTATGCAATCTTTTTACCTCCAAATATCTAGTTTACATTACATTCAAAATCCATATTTGAAATATAGTGGAAAAACAGATGGTGAACATGGCGCTTTCATACAATGTTTTTCAATAACAAGAACCCAATGTGTGTGTGTTCTATATCACCATTTTACATGGTATATGAGTTAAGTAATTGTTGCTGAAATGTGACATCTATATATTGTGGGTTGGGTTTCGGTGAGAAGTTGAGGTTACAGTGAAAAGCGGTTATCAAGTGTTAGATGCACATGGATCTCACATTAGGATGGGGTGTACCAGATCAATTCCCTTCTAAAGGGCAATTCATGGGAGGGCATGAGATTAAAAGAGATCAAGGGTTCAGATCCACTTCTCACACGATTCTTTGCCTATATATATATATATAGAGGGAGGTTCAAACGAGAATGACATCAATTTAAGAGAATACGAG
>LUCG01230780.1:0-10380 GCA_001633085.1 Carthamus tinctorius
CATGATTTGTATTTTATAAATAAATAAATATCAATCTATAAAACAACTTATAATTCATAGTCAGGGGTAAAATGGTCATTTCTGACATTCAGACGGTTGATTCAGATAAAAATGTAAACATCAACATTAATTTATACAGACAGACAAATTTATCCATACAGACAGACAGACAAGATTTGGTAAACAACCCCTTAATTATCTTAATTCAATTATAGTGCAATTTACCCGATAATATTACATAGAGAAAGAATGCGTAGCAACTAGCCAACTAGCAACCTGCGGTCCGGCCCTAAATTAGTCAAAAGACAAATTGAAACGATGATTTTCCCGCCATTTCTTACAATACCCCCTTTTCAATTTCAATTTCAAAAGTTTTCACTGTATTCCCTTCGAATCCACCATTTCCAGATCCTCTCAAGTTAAGGGGTTTTCACTCTCGAAAACCCTCTTCGATCCCACTCAAACACTCGATCTAAATCAGTTGCCCAATTTTACTTCACATCGATTTCACTCGAAAATCGTTCTACTTCTAGGGTTTCTTTCTAATCGGTGGTCACAAAATGTACATCAAAGAGGTCTGTTTGGAAGGATTCAAATCATACGCTACACGAACAGTTGTCCCAGGTTTCGATCCTTACTTCAATGCTATAACGGGATTAAACGGATCCGGGAAATCGAACATCCTCGATTCCATCTGCTTCGTGTTAGGTATCACGAATCTGCAGCAGGTTAGGGCTTCGAATCTACAAGAGCTTGTGTACAAGCAAGGCCAAGCCGGTATCACGAAGGCAACTGTGTCGGTTGTGTTTGATAACTCTGATAGGAGTAGAAGCCCTCTTGGCTATGAAGATTGCTCCGAAATTACTGTCACCCGCCAGGTATGTAACATGACACCTTAAATTGTTTGATTGAAGTTCGATGCTTTCAGTATACCCAATTACCCATAGTTGAGATCTTTTATGACTAATTTTGGAACGAGTTTGCTAGTAGATTGATGAATTACAATATGTATAAAGAACAAACAATTACTTAGGGTGTGTTTGATTGTGGAAAAAATTTCAGTTTTCCAAGTAAAATGAAAATTAGAAAACACTTTTGGTTTGTCCGGTTTTCCAACAAAATGAAAATTTTCTGTTTTTCTAACTTCTATGTAAATTAGAAAACAATTGTTGTAAAACTCGGCCTAGGCGGCCGATTACTTGGCAATTACTTGCTACTTAGCCGAGGCAAGTTGGGGTAAATCGGCCAATTACTCGGTACTTGGTCAAACTCGGGCAACTCGGCGATTACTCTGTCAAACTCGATCAAAGAATAATAATAATAATACTAAGAATGAGTAGTTTATTTGAAGTGTTTGAATTTTTAAACAATTATGTTGGTGGTTTTAAACATATATATTGGGCGCTATAACAATCATCTTTATATTTGATTATTTATGATTTATGAACAACTGAACATGCTATATGTATAATTTTCAAATTTATACATAAAAAATCCCAATCCAAGTACTCCTCAACTAATCCGAGTACTCGCTACAAGGGGATCGGCTGCTCGAGTACCGCCTAGCGATTTTTGCAACATTGTAAAAAACTGGTTTTAGTAGTTTTCCAAAATTTTCTAATTTTCTAAAATGGAAAACAAAAACTCCACCATTCGACCAAACACATTAAATTTCATAGAAAACTGAAAATGAAAACTCAACTCTATTTTCTGAAAACGTTTTATAGGAAAATGAAAATGCACACTTAGAATTCACTTTGATTCCTATGGGAAGAGCTATGCATTGACTTTAGATACCAACCATGTTAGTTTTGCTTCAAATATTATTTAGGCTTCAAATTATGGCAAAATTAATACCTACATTATACTTTACTCAAGGTGCTAGTGCTAGAAATACAATCAAACTGGTTTTAACTGTGAGAAAAATCCATGCCATGTTATTTTGGAAGTTAGCAGTTTTTTAACTGGAAAAAGTTTTCTTTTAAAATCTTTGGTGTTGATGGACTACAAGAGATGCTTGCAAAGTGGGTTGAAGTATCTGATTTATATGTTTAATGACACTTTAGAACAAAGCGTGAAGTTTCTTTTTTGTTGTATCATAGATTGTCGTTGGTGGGAGGAACAAGTACTTGATCAATGGACACCTTGCACAGCCAAGTAGAGTTCAAAATCTTTTCCACTCAGTGCAGCTTAATGTCAACAATCCACATTTCCTGATTATGCAAGGGCGCATTACCAAGGTTTTAAACATGAAACCTCCTGAAATATTGTCCATGCTTGAAGAAGCTGCCGGAACAAGAATGTATGAAACAAAGAAAGACGCTGCTTTGAAGACCCTTGAGAAAAAGCAGGGGAAAGTTGACGAGATCAACAAACTTCTTGATCAGGAAATACTTCCTGCGTTAGAGAAACTGAGGAAAGAGCGAATGCAGTACATGCAATGGTCTAACGGGAATGCAGAATTAGATAGATTGAAGAGGTTTTGTATTGCTTATGAATACGTACAAGCAGAGAAAATTCGAGATAATGCAGTTAATGGTGTGGACGAGATAAAGGCCAAGATGTCCGAGATTGATAATGATACAGAGACAATGCAGACCGAGGTGCAAGAGATGGAGACACATGTATCAAAGTTAACCGTTGAAAAGGATGCAACCATGGGTGGGGAGGTTAAAGGTTTATCAGACAGAGTTGATGCTATTTCTTGCAATCTTGTTAAGGAAGCATCTGTGCTTAAGAATCAAGAGGACAATCTCATGACCGAGACAAATAATGCTGCAAAGGTAAAGTGCTTGTTAAGGCCGAAGGATACTTTTTTCTTGGAACATCATTATTGGGCACGTTATGTTCTGTCAGTTTTATAATTCTATAATTTTTCATGTCTTGGTGTGGTTAGATCGAAAAAAATATCGAAGAACTGAAGCAGTCTGCGGAAGATAGAGCTTCTGCTGTAAAGAGTGCAGAAGATGGAGCGGCTGATTTGAAAAAGAGAGTGGAGGAGCTAGCAAAGAGTTTGGAGGAGCATGAGAAAGAGTACCAGGTAAATGGGTTGATGTAGATTGCCATTGTGGTTTACTTTAATAATTTGATGAGCTAATTTTATAATTATGTTGTGATAACTTTGGACAGGGTGTAGTTGCTGGTAAGAGCAGTGGTAATGAAGAGAAGTGCCTTGAAGATCAACTAGGTGATGCTAAAGTGGCAGTTGGAAAGGCAGAAACTGAGCTGAAGCAATTGAAAACAAAGATAAGCCATAGTGAAAAGGAGCTGAAGGAGAATACAGCCAAATTGTTGTCGAAGCGTGATGAAGCTGTTTCTGTGGAAAAGGAGCTCAAAATCAGACAGAAGGATGTGGAAAGTGTTGAAAAGGCTTTGAAATCTCTCTCGTATGAGGAAGGGCGGATGGAAGGTCTACAAAAGGTGTGTTTTTCTTTCATAGTGTAATCAAGTTCAACAGAAGGACTTGCATATCTAATGAACTTTATGTGACTGAATATTTTCAGGATCGAATGGTGGAGTCTGAAACAGTACATAAAATAAAAGAGGATATCCGGATGATTTCTTCAAGATTGGGGAACATTGAGTTTACTTACCGTGATCCTGTGAAGAACTTTGACAGGGCAAAAGTCAAAGGTGTGGTTGCAAAGCTCATTAAAGTGAAAGATAGCTCTACAATGACTGCCTTGGAGGTCATCATTCATCATATTATGCAAATTTTTATCTTGCAGATTTTAGCCTTTATTGTTGTTAGTGGTATTAACTAATATAATGCAATTTTACAGGTTTGTGCAGGTGGGAAGTTGTATAATGTTGTGGTAGACACTGAAAACACAGGAAAACAACTTCTCCAAAATGGTGATCTTAGAAGAAGAGTGACAATTGTTCCTTTGAACAAAATCCAAAGCCATCCTGTCCCACCTAGAGTTCAAAATGCGGCTGTTAAATTGGCAAGTTTTTGTTTGTTATGTTTACCTATTTTTGTTTTTTGGAAACTTGTTTATTTTTTCTGTCGTATTCCTGTCACATGAGAACCTTTTTGTTTCTCAGGTAGGTAAAGGCAATGCTGAAGTTGCACTTTCTTTGGTTGGTTATGATGATGAACTCCAGGTATGCTTTCACTTGGTGTAACAGTTGTACTCTAATGCCTGTTTTTTATTTGTGTACTCAACTATTAAATATTAATAGAAGAGCTTTTTGTTTGTTGGTCTTGATTACTTTCTGGTTCTTTCATTTTCGTTTTTATGAACAAAATGTAATCGAATTATGTTGTATTGTTTTGCCAAGTTATTTGCTTGTTTGTATTGAGATTGAACAGATTCATTGCTATTTTCTTACTCTTTTGTCTAAATTTTTGAGAGTTATCATATCGCAGAGTGCAATGGAATATGTGTTCGGTTCAACTTTTGTTTGCAAGACTGGTGATATTGCACGAGAGGTACTTTGTTGTTGTATAGAACACTATCTATAACCCCAATGGGGCAGCCTACTGGTTAAGGCTTGGTGTTGGGGAAAAACCCACCCAAGTTCGAATCCGGGGGTGAGCAACCAGGGGCCACTGAGTATTAATCCCAGGGGAGCATGCTTTAGCTCTTGGTAAAAATTACCAAGGATGTAGCCTGGGCAAACCCAGGTGAACCATATAAAAAAAACACTATCTGTAGTACGGAAATTGTGTTTAAATTTGTTGGTTTTCAGCAGCCATCGTCTTTTTGAATTCTTCTCAATTTCATAGTAAAATTGTTTGTCTTGTTCTACTTATATCAACTTATGGTTCACAGGTTGCTTTCAATCGGCAAGTTAGCACCCCAAGTGTGACGTTAGAAGGTGACATATTTCAACCAAGTGGACTCCTGACTGGTGGTTCTCGCAAGTGAGTAACATTGCACTAGTCAGTTCTTCACATGTATCATTATTTAGCTGTGGAAGTTTATATGGCTTATATCTACTATTTCTTATGCACAATAGTGTATAGCAACGTTTATCTTTATAGTCTGATCACCTAAGATATAACTTGTTAAATGTTAAATCACAGGGGTGGTGGTGATCTATTAAGGCAACTACATGCTTTGGCAGAGGCTGAGTCAGAATTATCTGTACATCAGAAGCGGCTTGTAGAAATTGAAGCAAAGGTTTACTTTCAACACTACATTGATTATGTCACTCTTTGGAAATAAATTAGAAGCGGTACTTTAACTTGCATGATCTTGTCTAATTATAAGTATATGAATTACCAAGTTTGCAATCAATGTCAATTTGCTTAAGGGGTTGTTAGGTTAGTTTTTCATCAAGTCCTATATAGATAAAGTCATCTGTGTGGATTAATTTGTCTGTATGGATTGGAAAGAATTTGTTTAGGACAGTTTGTTCATAGATGGAATGAACGTGTTTTTTAATTGGGAGAAGCAAGTTTGGAAAAAATTTGGCTTTCTGCATAAAGCTCTCTCCTAGAAGCTTATTGAATAAGCCACTTTCTATATGATTAAGCCATTACCAAACAGTAACATATAGCTAACTGAATAAGCTGTAAATCCTATTAAGCTGTAAACAAACATGCCCTGACTGCCTGTTGTGTCTTTATATTCCCAGATCAATGAGCTCCTTCCACTTCAGAAAAAGTATAATGATCTCAAGACTCAGTTGGAACTCAAGACATATGACTTATCACTATTCCAGAGCAGGGCTGAACAGAATGAGCATCATAAGGTTCCACCATAATTTCTGTTTCAGAGAAGGGTCTATTTTCTCTTATTCATCAATGATGATATAATATGTTCATTTATTTATATTTGTGTTTGTGTGTTTATGCAGCTGAGTGAAATAGTAAAAAGGATTGAGCAGGAGCTTGCAGAAGCTAAATCTGCTGTTAATGAAAAGGAAACCTTTTATAAAGAATGCGTAACTGTAGCGGAAACTCTTGAAAAATCAATTCACGACCATGCCAACAATCGGGACCGTAGGCTTAAAGATTTGGAGAGAAAGATTAAGGCAGTGAAGACAAAAATGCAGTCAGCTTCAAAGGACCTCAAGGTAAACAAAATAATTTGATGCATAAAATTTTGTCTGTAGCAGGATTTCTGACTTCAATTTTCATCTAGGGGCATGAAAATGAAAGGGAGAAACTTATAATGGAAATGGAAGCTGTCAAACAAGAAGAGGCATCATTGGTGAACCAATTAGCTTCTTTACAGAAGCAGATTAGCGTGTTAACGTCTGAAGTGGATGCACTCAAGGCCAAAGTATACTTAATTGTCTACTTCATTAACTTGTTTATGCATGTATTTTGTTTGTTCTATAATGTTTGAATTTTTGCAGGTTTCGTCATTGAGTGATGAACATAGCCAAGCACAATCGGAGCTCAATGCAGCTCGCACGAAGGTCAAGGAGTGTGATTCACAAATTAGTTCCATTCTCAAAGAGCAACAAAAACTTAAAAACAGGATTGGTGAGAAAAATCTCGAGAGGAAAAAATTGGAAAACGAGGTAAGTTTCTGAACAGCTAATTCTCATCTAAGTTAAATATATTTGTTAATCGAAACCTCTTGTTTTTATGTATGTTTTGTAAGGTGAAACGCATGGAAATGGAGCAGAAAGACTGTTCTTTGAAGGTGGATAAGTTGATTGAAAAGCATGGTTGGATAACTTCTGAGAAACAGCTTTTTGGAAGAAGTGGAAGTGACTATGATTTCACATCTCGTGATCCACATAAAGCACGCGACCAATTTGAAAAGCTGCAGGCTGAACAAGCAGGGTAATGGCTGAAAGAAACTTCTTCCAACTTTTCACCACCTTTTTTTAACCAATGTCTTTGTAGTGGGAAAGTAGTAAATAGTACTAAGTTTTCAGTTGTTTCTCTTAAAGTCTTGAAAAGAGGGTGAACAAGAAAGTTATGGCCATGTTTGAGAAAGCAGAAGATGAGTACAATGACTTGATATCTAAAAAGAACATTATTGAGGTTGGTGAACATAGACTTTCAGTTGGCTTTCACCAATTAAACCTTTCTTCACTTATACTGACCATTTTATATACAGAATGACAAGTCAAAGATTAAGCTAGTGATCGAAGAGCTTGATGAGAAGAAAAAGGAGACACTAAAAGTCACTTGGGTTAAGGTGAACGGGTGAGTTTCTTGAAATGCTTGAATGAGTTTAATAATTGGTTTTATACCATTTCGTTTCTTTCTCTGAAATATGTATGTATATTTTCAGTGATTTTGGATCTATATTTTCTACTTTGTTGCCTGGCACAATGGCAAAGCTAGAACCCCCAGAGGGAGGTACGTTTTTGGACGGGTTAGAGGTCCGTGTGGCGTTTGGCGGTGTTTGGAAACAGTCATTGTCTGAACTTAGTGGAGGACAACGATCTCTACTTGCGCTTTCGCTAATTTTGGCCTTGCTTCTTTTCAAACCAGCTCCACTGTATATACTGGATGAGGTATTTCTTAATTTTATATTTCGGACTCAATCTTTTTCCTACAAATTTATATTTTGGACTCAAACATCTTTTACTTGATGTGAGCAGGTTGATGCAGCTCTTGATCTGAGTCACACACAGAACATTGGGAGGATGATCAAATCTCACTTTCCACATTCCCAGGTACGTATATTTACCTTCTGCATATGAAACTTACAAAATGAAATCATCTGCCATTTGGGTTTTCAACTTTTTCTGTGAAAACATCAAATATAACATAAAGTTCATCTTTGTTGGAATATGTTTGATAAAATTTTTTATGATGTTGGAGTTGACAATGTTTTTTGTCTTTGTGTCCACCACAAACAGTTCATTGTTGTATCCCTTAAAGAGGGTATGTTCAACAATGCGAATGTCCTCTTCCGTACAAAATTCGTGGATGGTGTCTCCACCGTTCAGAGAACAGTTGCGTCAAAGCAGACCAAATAATCTTGTTTTTCAACGCGTAAGTTACACAACGGTTTAAAATATTTGTTTTTGAGTTTTGTGCTTAAAGGGAATTTCATTTTTGCTGCAGTTAGTAAATAACATGTTATTTGAACTTGGTTCAGGTAGTTTGGAGTTTTAGAGTGTTCTGGTATGTTGTGCAATGGCTTATTGTGTTTGTGTAAATGTGACTGATCATTTAAAGTAGAAAACCTTGTTCTAATTATTTTGTAATCTTGCATTAGAAACTCTGAATATGATGACTATGTATGTATTAATCAAAGGTTGTCTCTTAAATTTGACCATTGCAGTTTTCATGCATACCTGTATTTGGAGCAGTAGTTAAGATGTTGCTCTTTTTGGTGTCATTTCTTTATCATTCATTAACTTAGAGACCTTCTACTAAGTGGTCGTTTACTTAAGCACTTACCCGGTAAAATTAAACACTATCATCTACCCTATCGTGCAATATTTTAGTCTCTTAAAATGGTATTATATGCAATAATTTACCGGTAAGACTCACCAATCAAACTTACTGGGTAAGACTTGTCAATCTCACTTATCGGGTAAGACTCTTAGTTTATGTTTTTGCTCTTACCGGGTAAGATTCTAGTTCTTGTCATGTTCATTCTGTAGGGTAAATTCACCTAGTAAATACTTACCGAGTAAGCATTAAGTAAATGGGAAGAGTGTTTATCAAGTGTTTTTAGTAAGGCTAAAAATAAGGCTAATTTACCTTTTTTTTTTTGCAGTTGTATGTTAAAAGAATGAGAGGGGAAAAAGAAGGGCATACATGGAATAATTAAATTTGATTTGGGTCATTTTGGACTTTTGGTCCTGGTTTCATCAGATATTGGTCAGCATCTTAGCCAAATCTTGATATTAGTAAACAATCTTAACTACTGACCGAGTCAACGTTGTTGACCTAGTTATTATAATTGGTTTGTTGTAGCGATTCATGGATCTGTACTGCACCAATTGTAATAAAAATCTGGTATGGTTTGAATCGGTTTGAGTCTTGAGAGGATAAGGACTGATCTGGTATTTAGTTGATCTAATTTTTTAATTTTATAAAAGTTATTTTAATACAGTATTAATAACTATTATATGATAATTATTTTTAGTTTTATAATTACTTGTTTATTTTATAAAACATGTGAGTTTATCGCTTAAAAAATCTTAATTTATAAAAAAATAATACAAGTTTTAAACATTGTTTACCAATCAAAACTTTATACCAAATCTTCCAACTTTTTAAAAGTCATATTTACACTTTTTTTTGTAAACAACAAGAATGGAAGTTTGAAGAGTTCATGGACACTCATATTTCATAAAACGGATCAATTATTTTTGATAAATTTAAAAAAAATAAATCATTTATAATCAGAATAGTTATATGGAATAAGTGAAAAACAAGTATTTTTATAATATTTAATTTGATACCCAATTGATATGTTTTTTTCTACAACTTTAACTTGATTTTCAAAATTTCAAGTATGAGTAAATATGTAAAATATATACTATAATATACAACATTTACAACTTTTTACATCGAAGGGTGTCTGGACCAAAGCCCGACTAATCCCCGACAATTCTAAGGGCTAAACATGACCCCACCTAAATGTCCCCAGACATGCGTACGGAAAGGTTCGAACTCGATTAGGGCACTATGAACCCCCCGAGCGATAACCAATCCGCCACACCACTGGAAGACAACATTTACAACTTACTATTACATATGTTTGAACTTTATACAACTAAGCTATGGTTATTTTGCAATCCAGTAAAAGATTACAACCTCGTGCAACCTAAATCCAAACTATTCACTTGGCGTATTCATTTCGTCGAATTTCTGCAACATATGTCAATGCACATAACGGTTTATGAGATGTATCAAATGAAGATGATACATTCAATATGCATTTAATAAAATATCTCTATACTGCTAACTGATAAACATGTTTAAATACAAGATAAATGTTAATTCTACTAATACAACAAAATACTACAGAAAACTAATAACTAAAGCGAGAGAGAATCTTCTCTCAAAACTCAAAACCACATAAATTCGCATTATGAATTAATGATCAATGAAACTCTTAAGGTTCTGGCATCAAGAACGCTATTCATTTTCTTACGAGGGGCTAAAGCGCTGGTTAGCAAATAAGAGATAAATAGAAATGTACTACAGTGCATTAACATGTCACTTATAACACGTCACTTAAAAAGTCGAAAAAGGCCCATTCATGCTTGACAAAATCATTCTCTTTATCCACTTAGTTATAAAACGATTGTTATGCATCATTTATGCTTATATAATATACAGTGGTGACGGTGCTTGATAGCGTGGTACCAGCTGTCACATCAGCATCACATCAACTTTCCACTATCTTACCAAAACCTTACCAATCCTTACCAGTTCAACCACACCCATAACAATCTAAATAATTAATTAAAAAAAATTAAAAAAAAAGAAAAGAAGAG
>LUCG01230785.1:0-12868 GCA_001633085.1 Carthamus tinctorius
GCTGATGTGGCGCTGAGGTGGCAGCTGGTATGAGTGGTATGAGTGGTACGGGTAAGGATGGCCATACCCCATGCAAAATCCCCATATATCCAATTTGATTCGGGATCTGAATGGTTTGGTGCTAGATGATTAAGTGGTCAGAATGATCAAGAGGCTCTTATGATATGGTGCAAAATGAAATATGGTGGTTTAGTAATTGTTGACCATGAAATCGGGACTCTGAATGGTTAAGAGACATCAGGATGCTAAATCATTCGGAGGGTTTTGAAACCATTAAGAGGCAGTCTATTTTTTTGTCAAACAGGATTCACCTCTTAACAATTCAGAGATTGCCTCTTAATGAAACTGTTAAGAGGTAAACAAACACCACCTAAGTTTCGTATCAAAGAAATCACTCGGGTTTTTCAATTATTTAAAGTGTCCAGTAAGAAGTGACCATTAATTAGTTTGAGGGCCAAAAGTGTAACTTATGTGGGTATAAAACTATAAATATTTTAGGGTTTCTTGCCATTTGAGTGACCGTATTTGGAAAGAAATCACTTCCAGGAATTGGGTGAGAGTGTGTGTGTGTGTGTGCGCGCGCGCAACTGTACGATTCGCGGTTTGAGGAGGAAGAAAGGAACTAAGAGTTTTCGATCGCCGCAGGCAAGGAAGAACACCGATTTAAGGTATGGATGTTAGATTTCTAACTTTAATATTCTCTTTAATCGATCAATGAGAGCAATTTCTTCAAGAAATGGGTAAAGCTCGTGTATCGAATTATGATGGGCCGATTAAGACCCTAGAATGAAGCTAAAACTTTGATTGAATTCGTATATTGTGATTAAGAGGTTCATGTATCGAATTTGTGGCATTACCAGACTAAAATCACCAATTTAGAGCTAAACAATTTGTGTTTGGTCAGCACGAGAAACCTGAGAATCGCCATTCCCGAGTATTGTTGGTTGAGGATTCATAAAACCCGAATTTTGTGTTCCCGGGTTTGGTCATCCGGATTTAGGACATCCCGGATTTTAGGAATCGGGAATGTATTCACGGGTTTAAGGATAATTGAGAAACGGCAAAAGAGAACCCCTAGAAAGATATTTCGAGAATAAAACTTGAAAGTTCTGGATTGCGAAATTTGTGTTGAATCGGACTCAGGAAGTTAACTCGGAAAGTAGTCCAGGGAACTTGGTATTGGGAACTGTGGTTCCTGGGTATGCTAGAATCGAGAAGTTGGATTTCCGGGAAATGTCATGGGTTTAGTTCCCTGAAGTTGAGGAATTCTTATTTGTTAGCTCATTAGTAGCAACCCTAATTGTGTAGGTGGCCGTTTTAGCCTTCAGACAAAACCATAATTAACTTAGACGCTTCACCAGGTGAGTTCCCTTACCTCTAAATGACTTTACGAGAACCCTTTTCCATTTCAAATACAATGAATTAATATCTGGAAATGTCAACTATTTTATTGCAATTATAGCATGCTATTAATTGGATTTACCTGTCGACACTTTAATGATTTATATTTCGAGTTTAACATCATGGTAGAGTATCTTGTGGCCGCGAGGCCACCTGGGAAGGATTCATGTTTTTGTCTAGGTATTGACCTAGTTGCTCCTTTTGAAGTGGGATAATATTTCATCGCAAAGAGAATGCGATGGGGGATTTCCTACCATGTACGAATAAACCCTTGTTTAGATTTATGGGGATTTTGTGTTTTCCAACTACTTGTTTTGTATGAACATTACCTGGTGGCACATGGTATTTTTGAGGGAATTCACTAGACCTTATGGTCTAACGCCTGTTTTCAAATTTGAACATTTTCAGACAGGTATTGAACGGAGAGGGACTCCAAGGGGAAGTTGAAGGCCTGAGTGTTAGGGGATCTACAGAGTTAGCATAGATTAAATTTTAGAATTTTTTTTCAGTTGTAAACGCTTAAGCTTCCGCAATCAAAAGGCTTTTAGACAAGATGGACGGAGAACCGGAGATGATGTTGAATTGTTGATAAGGTTAAACTCCACCTTTCTTCTTCATTATGCACACAAAATGGATCTCGCCATATGCTTTCTATAGGCATATTATTCTAGAGCAGTTTTTATATGTTATGAGAACATGTAAATAGAACGCATTGGCATGTGAGTTTTTCTCTTTCTTTGAAGTTGTCAATGGCGGAATTTAAACATTATATTATTCATCTGTAAAATTCTAAACACCAAATTATTATATCATACGTTATTTTAAATGATATTTTAGAATATCGATTAAAGAATATAAAGTTGTTTGTTAAAAAAAAAGATATAGAGCTAGCGTCGAAATGGCTAGCCTTTAAATAGGCATTTAAGCTCGAGTGTACCATTTTTATGATCAAAATAAAATTTTAAGCAATTGATGAAAGAATATAAAAAATCGGAAGATTAATTGGACGAACAAGTGACATTCTGAACCACTGAATTACTAATAAAATTAATATTGGTGAGAATGTTATAGATACACTTTAAGATGATTGTGGTTTATAAACTTACAAACTAGTTCTCAAGTGATAAAATAACACATGAGAATTGATTCATATGTCCATACCATCAAGATTTATAAATGATTATGCACCTATATTATCACCGATAAACTTGTCTCTCGTTTATTTTCCATTTTAACTAAAAACTTGGAAAATTAAAGTGAATATTAACAAATGAGATTCAAAAGTTTAAGGTTTACAAGATAGTTGAAAAGATCGGCTTATACGATATGATTTTCTCAAAGTAATCTCTCTCTCTCTCTCTCTCTATATATATATATAGAGAGAGAGAGAGAGGTGGGTTTATACTAGAACCATGTCAATTTAAGGAAACGCGAGGACAAATCTCAGCCACACATTTTCGGTTACGGTGGATGCGATCATAGAGGATTGACGCGATTCATGGAGTATATATATATATGTATATATATATGATTAAGCCTCTATATATATATATATACCTTTACATTTAAAGAACTTTGATTTAAAGTGACAAATAATAGTTGAAAAATGCAAAATAACCAAAAATAATATGTCTTAGTTGCAGCTGATTAGAGTCATCAATAATCAACTTTTTTAAATTACTTATAGTATAATATGTTAATTAATACAAACCAAATGATAAAAAAAATTAAAAAATATTAATTATTAGGTTTTCAATTTGAGATGTATAAAGATAGGGCAAATTGCGTTAAAAAGAAACGTACTTTACTCTAGTTTCTATTTTGGGGAATGTACTTTTAAAATACACATTTAAGGGTCTACAACAAAACTTTACAACAAAAAATGAGACTAATTACAAATATAGAAGGTTACTATTACCATGTCGCTTAAATAATTTCCATGTCATAAAAAAAATCAATATAAATAATGTTTTATCACCTACTCCAAATTTCAATTCATTCCTCTCCCATGTTTTTTTTAAAATTAATTTATTTTTCTTAAAAATTTCTTTCCCTTTTAAGTCCCACACAAATCAAAACCCACTTTCTAAACTCTAAACCCCCATTATTTTCATTCTTCAGACAATCTCTCCTCAATAACCCTTTGTTTTTTTTTTTTTTTGCTCTATTTTAAGAAGAATGAAAACAAAGAGAGGGTGAAAAACTTGGACATATCAAACAACAAAATCGCAAACTAGGTTTTTTTTGTGGCAAACTAACAAAATCGTAAAAAAAAGGAATTTTTTTAAGAAAAATTAAATAAATTAAAAAAACGATAAGCATAGGAGAGGGATGGATTGAGATTTGGAGTAGGTGATAAAACATTATTTATATTGAATTTTTTTTTTGATGATATGGAAATTATTTAAGTGACATGACAATATTAACGTTAATTTATAATTTTTAAAATGATATAATTATTGACATGTCAATAGTAATCTTCTATATTTGTAATTAAGCTCCTTTTTTGTTGTAAAGTTTTGTTATAAACCCTTAAATATGTATTTTAAAAGTAGGTTCCCCAAAGCAGAAATTAGAGTAAAGTACATTTCTTTTTTATGCAACTTGCCCTATAAAGATATATATAAGAAAATACAAAATTTCGAAAAAATCAATGTTAAATTACATTTAAATAGTCGTTGCATATAATATGAATAAGATCAGAATTGGTCATACTTACATATCTTAACTAATTCATACTTACAAATCAAACATCTTTTTCAGGCTTTTGCAGACGACTCAGACATCTTTTATTTTTCAGAGAAATCAGACATATTTTCCAGGCTTTTGCAGAAGACTCAGACATCTTTTACTTTTCAGAGAAATCAAACATCTTTTTCAGACTTTTGCAGACGACTCAGACATCTTTTACTTTTACTTTTAAGACAAATTATTGTAATAATTTGAATCATGAAAATGAACCATATTAATTTCAAATTTTAACAAAATCACAACATAGACCTATAGTACAACTCCAGTTAGAAGTCGTGTCGTGACAATTGCCAACTTACCATCTTGATTGAGGTTCAAGTAAATCATTGGACATTGATGAATCTCTTGAAATAATGATATGATCTAAGATCTTTAATAAGACCACTATCTTTGGTCATTTGTATTCTTACCTCCAAAAATATTATGTATTCCACCTCCACAAGATTACATGGTCGACTTCCCAATAATCAAAGAAAATTAGGAATTAGCATAATGAAGGGTATAATGGTAATTTTATTTTGTCACCAAATAAGGCATTTGTCAAACTTATTATTTCTTTTCCCCAAGAAAAATCGTGATAACTAATAGAAAATAAAAACATACATACAATTACAAGGTCATGAAATATTGTGGCAAGTGTTGGAGTCCTAGATCGGCTAGATAAAGACTATTAAATCTATATATATGTAGGAACCTTTCAGAATTTAAAGAGAGATTCAAAGGGGTTCCACATATCCTAACATGGTACCAGAGTCGGGGCTATGGCCATCTAAAGACTTGATACACTCTTTTGCCGTCGTTCTTGGGGACACGACGCCTACATTTTATAGGGCATTTTAAAGTCCCGGATTGACTCAACAAAGATTATCAAACTTGTATATATGTAACCTTTCAGACTTCATAGAGAGATTCAAAAGGGTAGCACACATCCTAAGTTCCTAACATGGTATTAGAGTCGATGTCTACCAACCTAAGGACTCGACACACTCTTTCGCCAATGTTCTTGGGCACCCCATCTAGCCTTTTGTTTATAGGGCGTTTTAAGATCCCACATCGATTCGCAAATCATCAAATCTATATGTATGTAGGAATCTCTCGATCTCTTTATAATGGTTCTTTTAAAAACAGATTCAATAGAGATCCATATATCCCCTAAAAATGAAGCTTACTATTTGATGGTTGTAGGTTTATCCATGTTACAAATGAAACCATGAGACAAAAAACATATATGCGAAAACTCAAGAAACACAAGCCCGGATGGGACAAAACTACCAAAATAGTAGAACAAGAACCAAGAAGATGACACAAGGTTGGTAAATTACTAAACTGCCTATGTCAAACTGAAACCCTAAAACCTTCCATAATTCGTTCACCCGCCTACCTCACCCTTGCCCATCCAGTGCTATCTAGTCGTTGAAAGTAAATATAATCTAAGCAGCTATGGTGCAACCTTCTCTATAACAGAAGTTCCTTTCTATTCAAACACACACACACACACAAAATGAATTGTTACGAAGGGGGCCAAGTCAGGTGCATTTTGGTAATTACACATGGAGGGCAAAATGGACCACAAGGTCTAAACTATAAGTTGCAAAGGTGCCAAGTCTTGTAGTTCAGTATGAGTTGCAAGAATCACCAACAAGAGAGATGGTTGAAGTGGAGAAGTAATATTTTGCAATTGTTTTGATCATTTATCTTGGTCCATAGGTTGAGAAGGAACTCTACTGAGAAGCCATACCAAAGTTGCACCAACAAGAGCACCAGAAAGATGAGCTATGTGATTAACATTCTGTAGAGCATTGCTACTGTTTGCAAAACTTGTTGAAGCTTGGGCTGCTTCCATCACCTACAATCACCATCATCATATGTATTTAACTCATATTTAATAAAACCAAACACATTTAGAATAAAGGTTCTGAGGAAATAGTAGAGTTTCAAGAGAGTTTGTCCCAAAATCTATTCATTTATGTTGAATAAACGAGTTACGTTGATGTTTAAGAATTGGGTCAACAAGATTCTTTTATAAGAAGAATACATACCCTTTCAATAACAAATTGACCCAGTATAAGTACTTCAAGGATCTTCCTCCAGTCAAAAGAGAGCTGCAAGGAAAAGCAAAAAGCATTAAATCACAAGCCTGGATTTCAAGTTACACCTTTTAAGAAAATAGCAAGTACCTTAACAAGGACACTGATTGCAAAAAGACCAAATACCGCACCAGAGGCTCCAACAGAAACGGCATTTCTTGGAAGTATAAGCCATGAAACAAGATTTGCTCCAGCACCCGTTAGGATATAAGAGAGCCACAATCCAAAATTTCCTTCCTCTTCTTCAACAAGCTTTCCTATTGGCCAACAGATCAAAAAGTCATCTCCTAAAACTTAACCCACGTTAATTGGATTTTTTTGCTTGTCTAGTGGAGAAAGTTGTCTTACCAAATATATATAAGAAGAAAAGGTTGCTAGAGAGATGATTCCTGTAGAACATACGATAAGAAAACTTAGATAAAATTTTAAATCAAAGTACATAATTGCTCTCTTTGGAAAAATGTTGAGAGCATTATTTCTCACTAGTGGGGGATTTAAAGCATACTTTTCAATACTCAATGTTGAATATAACAACAGATAAAACCAAATCATCCATAATTACTAGAGGTCTCACCAATTAGCATGACAGAAAGTGGAAGTCACAAACTGGTACCAAGCAGGCCAATTGTGGTATAAATACAAAGCTTTAATCTCACGAACCTGTATAAAATATCAAATTATCATGCAAGTTGGAAAATATACCGACAGTAGTCATGCAATCTTTGTTCTTCTAAGCCATCAGCTTTTGACAATTAACTGTTGAGTAGTCCATCATTTAAACCAATAACAGGGTTCTACATAACTGGACAGCATTTTTATCTTTCTCTGTGGCAAATATTTTACGTTTTCATAGACTTCCACATTTGTAACTGTTTTCTGCATAAGCTCCAACTTGGTGTAATACCTAAGTCTATATTCTACCTGCCATGCATCAAAGAGTATCACGATAAAGGAAAATTAGTTTGAACCTGAAATATGTGATCTGCTACATATACTCCAATATTAAGTAGTAAAATCCAGAATATCCCATTCACTCGCTTCTCCGGCTTCCTCTTCTCACCCAGTTTACCAAGCTCCAGCTGTGATGTCATATCTAAACTTGTAGCATAAACAATTCAATTTCTTGTGTGCGGTATAAATGACAGTCAAGCATCATCAATAGGAGAGTGATACCAAGGTGAGGATTGTCTTTGCTTAATAAGATCATTACTTGAAACTTACCATACCATCACAAGATTCACTAATGACATTATGATACACCAACCGTATTGAAGTGAAACAATTTAAGGGGGGTTTGGTTCATTTTAATTTAAGGAATGAGAATGAGAGTGAAAATGAAAATAGGAATGCACGAGAATAGGAATAGAAATGAGCGGTACATTGATGTTGTTTGGTCAAACCAATATAATCAATGAAAAATTGTTTTATACAATATTTTTAAATACAAATATGTTCTGTCCAACTTGAAAATACAAAAGTTGTTCCGTTCAACATCGAGAGATGGAGTGACGCATGGAAGAAAAGGACTAAGCAGAAATAAAATTCCCATTCCCCCCAATTTGGTAAGACATGCTAATTAATGGGTTTGAGGTAAAGGGCCCATTATATGATATCAAACCAAACCAAACCACATTTTTCATAATCATTCTCATTCCTTACCGTCAATACCCCCAACCAAACGCCCACTCAGATCAGGACAACATAATCACTGCACTTACACCATGATTGAATGTAAAAAAATGGAATCTAGATGTGAACTTATACATATGAAAATAATTGAATTGTAAATTCATCATCTATTGGATCTTCGTATAATATTTTGGAGGTAGCAAGAGGCCCATGAGGACAAAAAATAACTTCACTGTGAAATTTGGAATACAGCCTCACTGTTAATAATGAATGTATTTGGATTTTCTTTCATACCTTAAAAGATTTTTCATCCTTTGGATCTTACCAATTATGATCCATTGGTACGAGTTAATATTCAATATATAGGAGGATCAGTATGATCTTGGATGTATTTGTCGCAATTCTGGTGAATCATTTGTTTCTAGATAAAGGTGCAACTTTGCAGCATTTCACAATGTTAGGACAATCCTTTGCCACAAATCATATTTCTTGTTTTGCAAGAAGCTTGTGAAGTCTTGATGCATTCCTTCTTTGAATTCGGATCTGTTAAGCGTCATTCTCATTTTACTGGAAAATTTAGTTATTTCCTAACACTCATTTTTTGGGCCGAGGCTAATATGATGATAAGTTGATAACTCTAACCATAACAGTTTTTTTTCTTTCTAATTGCATTATAAACATTTCACATATAAAACAATCAGAATTATAAGTTAGCTAAATCTATGGGAGATGGTAGAATCATGGTAAACTCCTCTATGTAGCTCAGAATGGTAGCATTGCTATGAAATTTCTCCTACTCTAGTACTGATTCTAATGTATGTAGTTGATGTTGAGGCCCTAGTTTTTGGCCTTCGGTAACCTAATCATCTTGATATCATCAGTTACTAAGTTTTATAAGTTATAACATTATTTCGTTTGCAGAAGAGCTCTATATATACCCTGACTATGGGGGTCAAAATTTGAGCCTCAACTTCGAAATTGTAATTTGAAACTTTCTGAGAACATAAAAATACTTCTACAGGCATTTAATTTTCGGTTGATGATTACCCAAGAAGGTAAAAGTTCTCCATGGGTACTCAGTACTCTACTATACTAGTGTATGCTTACAAAATGAGAGCAAAATCCCAAAAAACAAAAACCTGAAAATTTTCAATTGACACAGACAAGGTGTTTGTTAAAATTCCTCAATGAGACTGAAAGCCAATCAGCCAGAATACTTCGACCTAATCATTTGGTGCTCTTCGTTTCACTATATAGCTAAACAATTAACCAACTAAATTCAAGTTCTAATCATCAATCAGGCTTCTGAGCAAGCAATACATCATTTTAAATAAAGTTAAAATGCAAATGTAAACATAAGCAGGTTCTTCTCTAGACATCAGAGACTTACCGGAGTCTTTCGTCTTGCAAAGAAGAGGAGATCGAGAGATCCGATGAACGAGAAGGGGGCGGCTGAATCTGCCGAAACTTCGAGAAACAAATTGAGGATCAATATCGAATTTGAAGGGTCGGTAATCAAGTATCATAGGCATAACTTTACTCGACGACGAAAAAGTTAAGGGGTTGCTGAAAAGCTGGTGGTGAATGACTCTCAACTCCGCCATTGTTGTTAGCTTTCTTCAGTCTAGCAACCCAACAGAAGAGAAACCCCCGCCAATTGTACTCGTATACCTTTTTATAGTCAACGCAGGGTTTTCGGCCTAGTCGACTCGATAGCCCTCGACACGGACTCGAAAACCGTTTAAATCTGAACTCGACTCGACTCGACTCGTTAGTATGACGAGTCATAGTCCCACTTGAGTTCCACTTTTGGCCCAATCGATCTCGACTCATGAGTTTTCTAGTATTGTTTACGATCCTAAGACGGGTCGTCCTAAAAGCAAACGGTGGTACTAGTCGACTATTAGAAATATATATAGGAAACTATCTCACAGAATCATCGTTGGACTGGCTTATTCATTGCTTTTCATGTGTTCAAGTCTTTTTATAGTTTTTTTTTTCTTTAAAAAACATAACAAATTTGAAATTGAAGGCTAAAAACTATTAAAAAAAAAGGACACTAACAAGTTTTCATTTATTATGCAATTTTAAGCTAGTTGAATTAATTTATTAATAATTTTTTACATTATGTTTTACAAATAAACTCTCTTAATGATTTGATTATGATCCTTATACCTAGTGGGATATACTTAGGGCCGGTTTGGTAGTGGCTTAAGTGGCTTAATTGAGCATCAGGTCAATAGAGTTATTTGGCACTGGCTTAATCAAAAAATTGATAACTTATTCGCTCAGCTCCTTCCCTTTTCTTGTATCCAGTAAGCTGTGAACTTTCCTATCATACCCTTCTCTCTTCCCCTTCTCTCAAAAGTCAAAACAGTAACGCTTGACCCTCATCTTCTTCATCCACTTACATCACCACCAACAACCCCTATCTTCATCCCTTTACACCACCACCAACGGCCCACTTCTCTCTTCCCCATCTCTCAAAAGTCAATCTTCATAAACCCCCCACAACTATGCCTTGGTATTCTTTTTTATTTTTCAATGTTTAGTGTGTTGGGTTTTTCTTCAAATGGGTTTTCTCCATGGATGGTGATGGAGTTTTCAAGTGAGTTTTTTCTTCAAATGGGTTTTCTCTATGGATGGTGATGAAGTTTTCAAGTGGGTTTTTTCTTCAAATGGGTTTTCTCCATGGATGGTGATGGAGTTTTCAGATGATGTTTTTTCTTCAAATGGGTTTTCTCCATGGACTGTGATGGAGTTTTCAGATGATATTTTTCTTCAAATTTCAAATCAAATGGGTTTTCCCCATGGATGGTTAGTTTTCAGAAGTCTTGAAATGGAGTTCTCTATGTTCTGTTCAATTGCATTTTCTCCATGATTTTGTGGAGGAGGAAGAATGGTCTGGATTTCATGAAATTACAATTAGTTTGACCAAATTGGTTTTCAATGAAACTTTATTGATTGGAAGACAAAGGCTGATGAATTAATAAAACAAAAAACAAACCGAGGGGTAAAATAGTAATTTTTACAATTAATACAGTTTATTCAGCACAACAAACAAACAACATTTTTATTTATTGACACAGACAACTTTATCTAAAAAGTTATCTTTATCCATACAGGACTTAATGGAAAACCAACCAAACAGCCCTTAGTTCTATTTTTAGTGTTTCAGTTTCAGCAAGCAGCATGTTGGGTCTGTTCGCTAACATGCATTGTAATATATTATAAATGAGTGATCCTTCAACAACAAAACTCACATCAAAGAGACCTTCAACAATGTCAAAAAAGTAGCTAAAGAAAGAAACATGTCTACTCATGATCTGAAGCGCCATTCAATGATATCAAGACTATCTACATCACATGTGAAATCTGAGTGACATTCATTGATGGCTGAAAGAGTCCTCAACAACCCATCTCTATAGAAAGTCTTGTGCATCAAGATTGTTTTGGTGTTACTCTCTTGCACAAAAGGACATAGCTCATGCTTCCTCGTGAAAAAGGTACAAGTACGGACTACCTTCTTGTCTCCCAACATGCTTAACAACAACTATCTGAAGCAATTGTTCATATATGACCAAAGTTCTACATCTCTGAGGAACAAGGGCATGCATCTCGCTCATTCTTGACACATGGATTGTACCCTATAAGGTGTATTTAATGCAACAAATATAAATAGCAGTGGAGACTCTTCTTAATTACGACACTTTGAAGCCTTCTATAACTTCTCAACCTTCAAACTCTCTTCTCTCATGTTCTTACTTTCTTGTGCAAGAAAAAGCTTAGTGATTCTTAAATTGTTTAGGTTAGGAATTTTTTGTTATCTAATTTTTGCAACAATTTGTGAATTCCTTGATTGGTTCTTAATCAATAAACGAATTTAAAAAGTAAAAATTATGTGCTTGTATTCATTCCCCTTCTACAAGCTCTTTAACCTTGTAAAACCCTTCAGGATCAACATTTTATCATAAACTAAACCAATTATATCATAAACTAAACTAATTATTAATAAATTAATTCAACTAAGTCGGGCCTACTTGAGTTGAGCGTTGACCAAGTTTATTCTAAATAACTCACAAGTTGTCTTGTCCTATTTACACCCCTTCCCCATACCCAAAAAAATTAAATATTCATTATTATTTTAAATTTATGTAAATGGGTTTTCCTTTCGAATTGAATGGGAAAAATTAGGAAGGACATGGTTTTAAGTTTGTAACTTAACACCATTACGCTATTTACTTGACACTATTGTCATTACATTGTTATATTAATATTATTGATGTGATACACCATTTATATTTTTATCTATATTGTTTCCACATTTTGGTTGTTGGGTGCGTTTTGGATATTTGGGATCATCAGCATTGGTAGCATCCCAATACTTATCGCCAGAATTAGCATAGCAGGTTTTGTATTAGACTCATGAAGACATTAGATAAATAAGTGTTGAGTCAAATTTCAAGTATAAACTGATAACAAACAAACATTAACATCTGAAGTAGGGGATGAAGTAGCAATCTACTTGTAAAATGAATAATTTCTAATAGCTACTTGAAAAAAGTTAAGTCAAAGTAGTGCAAACTCTACAAAGTACTTTAAGAGAATTATGATAGCTACATGCCAACTAAAGACTAACTGGATGCATTAGCAAACACCCTGCAACTTCATCCAAGAGCACACAATTCATCATTTAAGGTTAGTGCTCAAAATTTAAGTTTTTCCATTTTCTTTTTTGGTTTTTATGTAAATTATATGGCATTCTTGAGTTGATTGTCCTTTAAAAAAATTACTAAACTGATTGAATTTAATTATCGTGCTCAATATTTGAAAGTGAATTTCGTCTTTATAAGGTTTAGTTTTGAATTTGTTCCGAGTGTACAAAAAAGTCCTACATGAAGGATCCCTGTTGGTAGCGGAAAATCGTATAGGTCCACTGTAATAACCCAAATTTTTATTTTTTTAAGATTAACTAAGGGTTAAATTAAATGTAAGACATG
>LUCG01230860.1:0-10108 GCA_001633085.1 Carthamus tinctorius
CCTCCGGCAACCCCGGCCACCACCGCCTCCGGCAACCACCGCCACCGGCCACAACCGCTTCCGGCCGCCAATACCATTCAACATTATTAATGGTATTTTATTAGTATTTTTTTTAGAACATAAAAGGATATTTTGGTCATTTGTCATCATTTCATTCCAATTCCAAAGCTATATTTTGTTAACCAAACAGACAGATTCCAATTCCTTTAACATATTCCATTNACCTGATAACATTCCATTCCATTCCTTTGATAGATTACAATTCCTTTGATAGATTCCATTCCTTCATAAATCATTCTGCGAACCAAACGGAAGTTTTTATGGATAAAATCCGTCATAAAGATATTCTGATATAAAACCGTGGAAGGTGAAGAAGAAGTTTGGAGAAAGAAAAGCAGGAAAAGCAAAGAGAGGTAAAAAGAATGACGACCGCTGCGCAGATCCCGACGAGCTTCGGCCATGAACTTCGAGCATGTCTTCGTTGCCGCCTCGTCAAAACCTACGATCAGGTTCACTACTTCCTTTTTTGTTCTCAAATACCATTATTCATTCTAAAATTCCAGCTAGGGTTTTGTAGCACCGTTTAGGGTTTCCTTCTTATTGTTCAACCTAATTTGTGACTTTGTGTTTCTGTTTTGTACTTTGTAAATGTTGTTCTTTGTGTATGAATTTTGGTTCTTTGCTGCTTACATTTTGTGTATTTTGAGTTGCAGTTTCGAGAATCAGGGTGTGAGAACTGCCCTTTCTTTAAGATGGATGAAGATCATGAACGTGTCGCTGATTGTACTACACCTAATTTTACTGGGTAATGATGGTTACTGCATATGCATTTTTTGTGTTTTTTGTGAATGAAATCAGTAGAGCTTATACTGTTTCTTAGATGGATGAAACATTTCGTTAGTGTATCCGGATGTCGATGACTCTAAGGAGGATTCAGTTAGAGAGACAAATTTGTGGCAATAAGCAAATGAAGGATATCCTTTTTGAATTCTATAATAACAATCGATTGGAGTTTTTCCTATGCGGTTTAAACCGCAAATTCTGAAAGGTCATCTGCATGTTAAACCTCATGGGAAAAACTTTGAAGTTTTCTGATTTTCAGATAATTCTGTAGTTTTAGAGAAGAGAAGGTACTTTTTTTTTTCTTTATTTACGTGAATTACACGAGTGCTTCTACGGTTATAGGCTCAGTTGAGTGATATTTTATCTCAGAATATTAGATATCATGTGTTTTAGATTGAAGTTTGAAGTACTCAAGTATAATGGTCACTATTAATCTTTCCCCATCCCACTGGTTCTTTTTATGATCTTCTCCAGCTCATTTTGTATTTTGCATCTTACTAATGTTCCCTTTTGCTGTAGTATCATCTCGGTAATGGATCCTGCCAGAAGTTGGGCTGCTAGGTGGCTTCGAATTGGTATGCCTTAATTTCTCAATCCCATTGTATACTCTATTCTTTTGTGTTTTTAGAATCTGTATCCATGAACGAAGATTTTACTTATGCTATCTCATAGAGGATTATATCCAAGATTGTCAATTTGTCACCCTGCATGCTAGGATGGTGGATCTTGATTATTGCGGGAATCCAAAGTTGGACCTCAAAATTGAGATATGTTAGAAATGAAAATACTTGGAAAAAGGTGATGGTTTTAGTGTGTTACAATTGATATAGACAAGGTGAACCTTCAGATGGTGAGTTAGTATAATACAGACCTGTATATGCATCATTAGCTAGTTGTATGGTAGAACAGAGAAAATAAGAGAGTAGATTTTTTGTAAGAATAACCAGCTGGAAGTATGAAAATGATCCGATTGTTGGAACATTGCTGAAAATATGACATAACCAAATATAGTTTATATTTCTGTCAGATCCATGTTTGGTCACCTTAAATGCTTTAGGATAAAGACAATAGCTGAGTTGATAATTATTCTCTCTTTGGGTAGAAAAATGCTAAAAAGAGCAGAAAGTGCTAATACCATCTAGCTCTTGATATCACATGACATAAAAGGCATCGACCTATGGTGGGGCTTGAGTGCCAATGCTTGATTTACTAACAGTGGATCTCTGTTGTCAAATATATACACAATTTCTTGCTTTACAGCAAAGTCGAGAATATCATAAAATGGATCGGTAATTCAACTGATTACTCTAAGGGCATTTGCAAGTAAATGTAAGGGATTTGCGTTCAAATGGTGAACTTTGATTCAACATTGATTCAAGTTCATGTAGATCCGAAGTAAAGACTTCCAAGGAAGATTAAGACCTAGATTTCATAAGTGTATTCAACAAATCGGACTAACTGGAGTTCATGCTTCCCTGCATGAGACAAAGGAAACTGGACGTGGGAGTAGTCTAAGGAGTAGTTTGCCAACACAAACTAGCCAAGTGCTTACCGGGTAAGAGTTACACTCTCACATACCTTAGCGGTAATTTCTCGGTCATCAACATAGCATAGTATAAGCATCTCTTACCCAGTAAGCTCTAACCGAGAAAGAGCCACTACCCTCAGTTACCAGGTAAGAGTATTGGTTAGCAAAATGTCATGGTAAGACTGTTGATAAAGACGGTCATATCTAACCAGGTTCGGCAGTAAGTGTTTATTTACCCAGTAAGAGCTAGCATTGGAAGCTTTCTTTTACCGGATAGATGTGGAGACATGCAACTTAGGAAGTTGGGAATGGGTCAGTCTAACTTATTTAAGTCACTTGAAGAGGCATAGTCAAAGTAGTATTGTAGTAATATATAAATAACCAGTGATTAACTGATTAGGTTATATGGGATATGTTTTCTTACTCTAATATAATTTTACCTGTGAAAAGCAAGCAGATCTTTTGTTTTATGTAAAAGCTTTTATTGTATGTACATGTATAGTCAAGGTGCTGCCATAGTGCCTCTTCAATGTGGTAGCCTGGTAGAGAAAGATGAGGACAATCTAGTTGAGGAAAAACTTGCAAAGTGTTTCTGTGATGCATTAGGATGTATGTTCCATTTTGTAACCATGGCTGTCATTTCTTATTTGCTTTTTCACTCTTGAACTGGTATTTTGATTTCTATTTTGATCATCGACCAACTTACTTCAATTCCAACTTCGGTGTCTTTCCAACTTTGGTATCGTTCCAACTTTGGTGTCGTTCCAACTTCGGTGTCGTTCCAACTTCGGTGTCGTTCCAACTTTGTCTTTGATATCATTCCAACATCAGTTCTATCTTTATCATGTTATCGCAAGTTCACAACTTTGATTGCAAATATTTTTCTTTTGAATCTGCATCTCTAATTCGTACTCCCAATGAAGGCCTTCTGTAATCTCATAGTATATGCCTTTTTATTCTCGTAACATTTCTTCTTATTGCACACAATTTGTATAGCATATACTAGTTGCTGTTTTTGTTTGATAGGAGCTACCAGGTATAGTCTCTTTTCTTTTAAATGGATGTAATATAAGTGAATGTGATTGGTCTTAGCCTCTTACATGGAAATTTATAGTAGCACTTTGGTATGGTTTATGAAAATTGTATGGTTCATGCTTGGGAGTTGGGCCATGCCTATTTTTGGCTAGTACCATGCTTTTGCCACCTGTTGTATATTCTATACCTGAGTGACTTTTCAGATGTTGTCTATATCATTTAGCTATCTAAGGTACTAGAGATTTCTTCTTGTAGACTTGTTTGTTTTATGAGAAACTGTGGAATGGCATAATTTTAGTAGAATTTATCATGCAGAGTGGCCCTTAACCAGATATTGGTACCTGAATATTAAAATAGAAGATGGAGGGTAATGGGTCGGGGTGTTATAAGCTTCCCCCACAAAGGTAAATGTGAAGCCACTTCCAAAAGACACTGTTATGCACTGGCCCAAGCCCAAGCCCAAGCCCAAGCCCAAGCCCAAGCCCAAGCCCAAGCCCAAGCCCGTTACTAGGATATATGGGAAGTATCAAATACAAACTGAGTACTTTGTACAAACCCTACAAACCTAATCTTAACCATTGAATTTGTTTATATTTTGTTTATCTCCTAATTTGTAGGTGGTTTTCTAATGTGGTTGAGAGAAAATTTAGGAACTGAATTAATCCGCACCATTGATCATCTACATGTATGGTCGAGATTGGTTTGTATAGTTTGTACAAACTATCCGGTTTGTAACGGATACCATATATATATATATATATTCTAGAAGGGGCACTTCTGATAATTTTACCATAGGTGGGAGTGAGAGGATCATCCTGAAATTCAGTAGGAGTATTGTGGGAGGGCTCTGGCCTCTTGAATAGCCAGAAACCCTTCTGTTCTTGTCAAACTGAAGCATCCACAGTGGTCTTATCAATTTGTTCCTATTTCACCTTGTTCAATGGAATCAGCTCATAACAGTTACATGCATGTAGAATTTATGCATATACACTCATTTAATTTTAATAAACGATATAATCAAAGTACCGAAGAGAATTGGGCCTTGGCAGAAAGGTGAACTGCATATGGAAGTAACATATGTTGTAGCCTTATGTTTTGCCTGCTAAAATTGTTGAGAAGGATAGATGGTTGCTTGGCTAGGTTCAAGGAGCATAAAGGGGGTGATTCAAAAAATCCACATTAATCAGTGGATTCTGTTATTAACAGACATTTGTGAAGTTGATCAGTTTTATTCTGATAACCATCAGTTTATGGCACAGGCGGTCCATGGACCGTTGACAAAAATTAACATGCAGACCAAATGAAAATGAGAAACGAAAAAACACGAGTACATAATTCCATGTTTTGTATCTTTTTTTGTATTCATGCATATCTATTTCAATTGGTGTGAGTTGGTTGAGATCTTGTCTTGTTCGATTTTATCTTGGATCACGTTTGCAGGAATTATACAAAGGAGTTGAGGAGTTAAAATTTGGATTTTCAAGGACTTCTTTGAGATTCATTCAACCTTGATGAAGAAACACACACACACACTTACATATCTTATCTGGTCCTATATTCTAGATCAATATAAAATGTAACAAGAGCCAGTTTCAGGTTTTACTTTTTATTCAATGCTTGTTGCCACAATACACTAAATTTGCAGTTACTCATGAAAATCTTGACCCATGTTTAGGAATCATAATCTAAAGACCAGTTTGTAGATTTTATCATGGAAGGCAGTGTGGAAAGTCTAGCTACAGAATTGACCTACAACGTGAGACGGACGTGATTTTTCTAGGCAACATATAACTATTAATGTCATTTAGTTTACCTTTTGCAGTGACAATAATTGTTCATAAAATGTCAACTTTTTGGTCCATTAGTCGTATATAGTTTGCAATTCAACACTCGTTCCCTAGAGAATTATTGACTTGGGATTTGTGGTTATTGGCAATGTTTTGCAGGAAAATATGTTCCTGGCTGCTACACACTGGCCGTCTCAGAAGCACTACCAGAGGATCTACAGGTAAACAGTCTGAACCATCTTTTACCAAAAAAACTGTACTTATGCATGTATTTACTGTTTGTGTATTTTGCAGTCTATTTGTGAAGAAGAGCGGGTGCAATATAATCCACCAAAACGCGTATGACGTATATATGCACATTGATGTAAGCTGACTCAATTAGTTGTAATCTTTTGGTTCTGAAAACTCAAACCCAATTTCCCTTTAGGGGACATAACACTTCTGCTGTACTGGAGCTTTTGCTATTGAGGTACCGACTATGTTCTCCTTTTCAGTATGAAATTCCAATGGTCAAGTTGAGTTTAAACTTTCCCAAGTTTGATGATCAGGTTTACTGTTCATGTTTTAATCAGTTGGGTTGTGTTGGATTCCTAAACACTAATTGCTGCATACTTGGGTATTCTGCTTATATACTGTATATGTGGTATGTATATTGAGTGTGTGTTCGGTTAGGATTTGCGGTTTTAATTTGCATGGGTATTTTAGTAATTTACCGATCTTGTCTTGGTCTTTCTTGTTTTTGGTCTACCATATGTTTTTGGGAAAAAGAAATGCATCTATATACGACTTAGGGGTCATTTACCAAATTCTTACCGGGTAAGCACGTACAAGCAAGAGATTTATTGTCAGTTACATTACATATTGCTGTAAAAATTTAAATGCTGGTAAGCATCTTAAACCCGGTAAGCGCTTACCGGATAAGAGTCGTTTCCCATACTTACTGGGAGACTCTAGGTCCTTGTCTTTCCTCTTATTGGATAAGAAAATTCTTTGTTCTTTTTATGTTAGGGGTGAGCAAAACCTGCCCAACTCTACACTACCCGAACCTGAAACACGTCAAAAAAGCCGAACCCGAATATCCGATAACCTGAGGACGCTGAAACCGAAATAATATGTAAAATGTGGGATTGGGTTGGGTACCCATATCCCATCCCGACCCAACCCCCAAAACCCGGAATTTTATTTTAATTAATTTTTATTTTTCCCCTACATATAAAATTTGATTTCTAATATTTCTAACCTAAACTCCTAAACCGATTTCAAAATCAATCTCTCGACTCTCATTCTCTTGACGACTCTCATCTCTCGATAGACTAGCGACAACCTCCCCTCTTAGCTCTTGACAAACGGATACGTGTAAGCCAAATGGATCAAAGAGCGGTATACGGAGTGCCATGACAATGATAGCAACAAAGCAACACCACAAAGACATAATGAGGGTACAAGAGTGTGCGTCCTCCGAATGAAGCCTAGATGATGTATATTCAACTAAATGTATAGATGGTTACACGAAATATTACCCAAACGATTAAACCAACAAATTTAAGCTAGAACACTTGTCTATTTCGGATTTGATGATAAGAGATCACCAAAATGTTTGCCCAAAGGTGGTTGGCCTATGAAAACACTGAAACGAACCTTACAACCCAATATATCTTCAAACTCCATCTCAAACGAGCCTTACTACCTTATCTGCAACTTGGGGTCGTGCCCAACTGTATACGGGCAATTCTCACAACCCTTCATGGAACCAGAGTTGCATTCCAAGTCACACAGGTCTTTAACATACGTATGCGTGTGCCGTAATCGCAAAATGCCAACAAACTATCCATTTTAGTATAGTAGTGTTTCCATGTCCTAAGAAAATTTGTTTTGTATTTCAACAATGCTTTGCCTTTGTCCATTGTTTCTTCATTGCTTAACTTTCTATTATACGACATATTTTACAGTTGTCCGAAATAGAAGTTACAAGTCCTTTTGTTTTCCAATCACCATACTCTAACCATATACATGCCTTCAAACATTTTGTAAATGAACAACAAAAACAAATAATAACTCATCGTTATTAATAGAGAGATTTTGTTTGAATGTTTATCTTAACTCTTGTTTAAATTCTGGTTGAGGGAATATATGCATAAATAATCATCGGATAATTTAGATATCTAGAAATGTAAAGTAATAAACAGACAAATTTTAGCATGATTTACACAAGGATTTTTGATGTTTTGGGCGAAAAAGTTAGAAGATCTCGTTTTGCTATTTTAAAACAAACGAAACATACTTTTTAAGGGGTTTGTGACCTAGTGGATTTTAATTAATTATAATAAAATGATAAAACGAGGAGGCATAAACCAAATGAAATCGAATTTGGCTAGAATAATGAGCTTTCAAATAATTATGACGCGGTTTTTCAAAACAAAAACAAATTAACCCAAAAAATTACTTTTTTTTTCTCCAAATTCAACATAGAGTTCTGTTTTTTTTTCCCATTTTTAAAAGCCTAATTTGACACAGATGGGTGCATATTTGCTATATAGAGCTGACCCTGACTTAGGTTATTGAGTACATATACTTTCACTGCGTATCAAATAGCAAACGCAACAATGTTGATTGTTTCTTCGAGAGTTCACAGTTTCATTTTTGATGCCACATCCGACGTTTTGTTTTCTAGCAAATCGACAATGTTTAAAAACAAGGGTTAATTTCATCTATACCCTTATTAAAACTCAAAATATCATATTTATCTAAGCTAATCTAGAAATATCATGTATACCCTGCCTAACTTATCAAAATATCATATTTACTCAAATAATCATTTTTAATCATTTTTAAATCAAATTTATAAATCAAATGACTATTATACCCCCCTTAACTCTAATCAACAAATATCATAAACAAGAACTATGAAAATAAAAATATTCAAGAAAAAAAATTGGGATAACTCACAACAGAAAACTTAAATTTCAATGATACAATCTATTTGTAATAGCATAAAAAGTCTAGTTTGTAAATAACATCAAGTGAAAAACCATGGTGAAAAAACAAAGATCCAAAATACCCACCAAATCAAACAGAGTGCTGAACAAGAAAGGTTCAGAAAGACCTCCTCATGGCCTCAAAAATTTCCTCCATGATTGATTGAATAAATTATACCATTCTCTCTCTAAAAGCTAAATTACCATTCTCTCTCTAAAAGCCAAGTTTCTCTCTTCATCTGTATCTTTTTGGATAAGGTTCATCTAGGCTTCACCTAGACTACATCCTTGGCAATTTGAAACTGAAAGAAAATTCGGCCGTCTGAGACTAAACCTGGACACAAGATGCGACGAAGGGATTCGAACTTGGGGTGAATAGGATACCATCCATATCCCCACAGGTCTTACCGCTACGCCACAAGCCTTGTGATTTCCATCTGTATCTTGGTCGTGATGTTTTTGCTAATTCTTTGTTAAAGTTTTATTTGAGATATATATATCCGAAAAAACTATGCCCTCAATTCTCCATAAAGACGACACATTCATAAGGAAAAAAATATACAACAAGGATGGGCTTTATAGGACGCCGATTGTTTATAAATCAAAAGCAACTCTCAACTTATTCAAATATTATTTACATAAAAAAAAAAAACACATTCTGACACATATCTCCTGAAATATTTCTTCCATACTGTTAGATTGAATTTCAAAACAAATTGATGGGTAAATTTAATCCAATGGCAATACAAACCCAAAATGAGAAATGGGGTTATCTTAAAATCAAATCTTTGAATGGAAATTGGGTCATGAAAACCTGTAAGTTAATTCAATTCGGTGATCCAGAGAAAAGGAAGAGAGAGAGAGAGGGGGATTATTTGAAGGAACAAGTTCAATTAGGTGTTAGCTCCAGAGTTTCAGAGCTTAGAAGTATTGAAAAATGCTAAGTATAGACTTGGCAGAAGAAAGTTTTCATAGAGGCCTTCAGAGGACTTTCGATAGAAGTCTTCAAAAGTTACAAGGCAGAGCCGGCAGTGGCTCTGTGAAGCGTCACAGAGCCTCTGCGGCTCACGACCTCTGAAGCTAGAAGACTTGGAAGATTCAAAGGGAATGTCACCACGTGCTTCTCACGTGCAGTCAGTTGCAAACCGACTTTCTTTCTACGCATGTGATTGTGCCACATGTCGTGATCTCATTGCTTCTAGTTAGTTAGCAACTAGTATAAATAGTTGTTTTCCCTTTGTAATCTGTAAGTGTATAACTTTTGCAAGCTAAATTCAATAGACATACATTTGAGCAATTTCCCCCTTCATCTTCACACACTTAAGCTTGCTCTTGGTGTTCTACATTTGATTTAGTAATTAGACTATCGATACATATCTTTCTGTTTACTGTTTCATTGATCACACGCATTTATTATTCAATCTAAATCTTCCGCTGCATTTCATATTATTTTTTAGTATTATTTGTGTAATCTGTCTCATGATCATCTAATTTGGGATCCAACATTAGGGTTTTATGATAATTTAGGGTTTGAATTCTCTTTTTCTATTGAATTAAATCAAAAGGGTATAATAGTTATTCAATTATTTTTTTTATTAAATTTAATTTAAAATGATAAAAATTTAATAAAAATTGTTATTGGAGTAAATATGATATTTTCATAAGTTAGGGGGACATACATAATATTTGTAGTTTACATTGGGTAAATATGATATTTTGAGTTTGAATAATTAACCCTAAAAAGAATCACGATGAGACAAGGAAAAAAAAATTCATTCCACTTATACTCTCCGCCATCTACATAAATAGAAATTTTACAATATCAAAGGTACAACCACCTTTGTGAATATCTATATACTCATTCTTGTTTCTTGTTTTTGAAATCAGATTAATTTCCCATGAGTATCCCCTTTCTCATTAAACCAATATATAGAGAAAAT
>LUCG01230920.1:0-10155 GCA_001633085.1 Carthamus tinctorius
TCATTGTCAGTGCGATTGTGGACAAGAATTTATAAACAAAATTTTCTTATAATATATTGATTTCCATTGTATTCAATTGTGTTGCAGTAATGAATTATATTTCATCTTAACTTACATGTTTCGTAAAAAATAGTTCTATCACCATGCAACGCACGGTGTCCAATACTAGTAAAAGTAAAACCTATCCACCTACCCTTCCATCTTCTTCCCCAAATCAACCCCTGCAACTTGTATGCTTCCTTTCTTATCCATTATTTTTCTTTTTCATTCTCTCAATTTTTAATTAAAACCCCTCCTCGGTAACGTATTCTTCCCCTCATCGACGTTGCACTTCTGAAATAGCCGCCGAAGACGTTACTCTCATCGGAGATGGAAATACTCAACAGGTTGTGACAATAAGTTACTGGATTTGAAGATTACGATATGATTTACATATAATATTATAGATAAGGTGACTCTTCAAAGTAGACAACATTAGTTTACCAAGCATCTAGTGGATTTAAAGATTACGTTACGTACATAATACAACATGATTTATATTGTCATTCCTCTGAGAAGGACCAAAAATACATCTTTTCTTTAGCCAACCATAGTTTCAAAAGTAATTAAGCAAACTAATATTAGTTGTTACAACTTGTAGGAGACATATTTGCTCCCTTACCAAAAGATCAAGACCTATGAAAAAAATGAATGTAATTTACATATTTACGCCCTTACCAAATTCCTTTCAATCCCATGGCTTCATATATATACTATGCAGATGGGCTTCATGTGGGGTTTGAAGATCAAAGGACGGTTGTTATTTATGGGATACATAAACATGGTTTCCATCATTTTTTATAAAAGGGCGTGATAATTATCTTTCATAACACACACACACACACANATTCATATCGTAAACAATTAGATGCAATCAACAAATAAGATAAACATTATTGAAAGCATGAGGGTTAGAATGATCAGGAAGATTCCAATAGAAAGAATCTCTTATTAGGTGCACACCCCAAAACAGTCACGTATTTAGCGATACTTCCTTCATCTCTCTATGTATCATTTGCAATCAACTAAGAGAGAAAAACAGCACACCCACCCACCCATGCTCTTCAATTTGTAGAAAGAAAACAAAAGCCACTTCCTTTTCATTTTCCTTGTTTTGTTGAAAGTTTGCCGGAAAGAAAGAAAAAAATACTTTCACTTTTCCTTTTCTTTGGGTAGGTTATATTAAAAGAAAAAACAATTCATTTCAACTATTCATTTCCTTACTATTCATTTCCTTTGTGAACACTTTGACGAAATGACGTTTTAGTCTCTCAACTATTTTTGAGTACATATATAATCATAGATATGTTATATAATAAAATAATTAGATCAAAAAGTATTCAATGTTAGGCTCATTTCGAAAGTATCGACGATACGATTATAATGACGTAATTTGTTAAATTTAAAACGTTTTTTTTAACACATGTTGGCGAATATACGATATATGGCTAAAACGTCAAATGAAATATAGAAAACCAAAAGGTATAAAATGAGTAAATATTATAAGTCTAGGGGGTTAAAGTATGACTTTTACTATTTCATTTACTATTCACTTGGTTTGTGAATTGATATGAGGGATAATTATGGGATCAAATTATTTGCTTTTAAGTAATCCCATTTATGAGATTTAGATTTGAATTTGGATCTTGATTGTTCATGAGCCATTATTTTGATTTAAATAACTCTCATTCATCATGGGTTTAAGGGCAATTTAAATCTTGAAAGCTCCCATCTCTATTCATTTTGCAAGTAAGATTGTTTACGGAAATAGAAAATGATTAAACCTAATCTAAACAATCTAATGTTCACACAGCTTTCACTTATGCACTAAGTGAGAAGAAAATAGAAAGGAAGAATACAGAAGATAGAAAGGGAAGGACTCAGTAAGAATAGAAGAAAGAACTGATGTGTTTGAAGAACACGTTCTATCATCTATTTATATTGCATGTATTAAATGCATGACAGAACCACTATTACACGTGTTGTGTATTTAGTGGGTCTATTGTACAATTTACTATAAAATACATCCATGTGCATAAACTAGTATGAAGTATATAGTGAACAGTTGCTTTTGGGACCGATAAGTACGGAGGGAACAGTGTAAAGAACGTCCCTTTTGTACTTGTGTCAGAAAAGCATGGTTGTCCTTTTGTGCATAAATTTAGTCTAAAGATTAGGGTGTTATAAGTTGGTATCCAAAAATGAGAGAGTGAAATTGAAAAAAGATATTATGAACGTTACAAAACTAGGATACAGAAGAAGATTCTTTGTAACTGATGGAACATGTAGAAGGCATTTAACAGAGAACTAACAAGGAGTGGATATGGTGGTGGAACCCGTGTCTATTATGGGTATAGATGACCCATCACTAACCCGAATAGAGTCGGACCCATTATAGGATGAGCTTGTCTTAATATGCGAAGATCATTTGTCGTATGTTGATTGGCACCTGTATCTATGTTTAGATAACAAAGATTGTAGGACGAGTAGCGGGCATCTGTAAGAGAACGTTGAATTGAACCAATAGAGTAGTTAGCCTCCGATTTGAAGGAGGCAAGTGGTGAGGCTTGAAATGCTTGATTTAACCGATGCCAACATGTTAAGGCAGTATGACCGAACTTGGAGCACACTCGACATATGAGCCTCTATCCATTAGGCTGACTAGGTCGTGGGATGCGAGTAAAAGGATTTTTGCTATTTGGAAAGGTAGGGAAAGCCCTCTACGTTTGGAAAACCTTCGTTTAGAACCTTGATTCCCGCCATAGCTATGATTCCCGCATGAAGAACTTAAATTCCTTGTAACCATATTGGTTGCAAGTTTAGAAGACAGAATGGATGAAGTGTGATGCAGAAGTCTTGCTTCAAATGTAAAAAGATGACCGAGCATTTCAGAAGGAGGAAATGGGTCTGAATGAGTGGTAAGAGACGCAATTATGGGAACAAAATCAGATCCCAAGCCAGCAAGGAAATAAGTGGTAAATTCCATATCTGTAATGGTTTTACTAGCATCAATTAGAGTTTGCAAGATGTTTTATTTTGTTATAATACTCTAAAACTGAAACTCCCCTTTTTTTGAGTGTGGTGAGTTGGGTATGGATCTGGATGACCTGAGCTCGTGACTTAGCAGTTAGCAGTGAAGAGAGTTTCTAGTGCATACAAGACTGTTGATGAGATAACGAAGAAGCTGGCCAACGATCGACTGCGATAAAGCATAAATAAATATGGATAATAGAATCTTGTCTTGTTGAAACCATGTGATGAACTCAGGTCTTGCCGAAATTGCGGGGGAGGGAAATGAACCATCGAAATAGTTTCTGCCCATACAGATTTGGGAGCATTTGAGCTCTCCAGAGAAGATGGTTATCATTTGATAACTTAATTGAAACCAAGTGGGATAAGGGTGATAATAGATTTGAGATATTAGAAGAAGAAGGTGTGGTGGAATGGGAAGAAGGTATATTCGCTACCATTGCCGTAGGGCCAATGCTCCGATACCATATCAGAAGTGAGAGAAGGATTTTGTTTTTATTATGTAATTTTTTTAGTCTTCCTACTTCTCAATTGTTCCAATCAGATCAAAAAAATGAGAAAGAAATCAAAGTACGGTTCTAAGGGAAGGAATTAACCCACCTATTCTGACCGGGGAGAACAGGCCATTTAGATTATCGGGTAGGTACAACCAATTAATTCTAACTGTAAAATAAATAAAAAACCGAAAATCCACTAAGTAACCTGGACAACCCCGCTTATCATTTTAGTGAACGGAACGGCTACTAAAGAGTAGTGGGTAATATCATGGCCTAACAATTCTTTAACAAGTGCTTTTGTGGATGTATGTTTGTTGTTGCACAATGCTTGTTATTCTTGGGTTGCTTGCATCAATTGCTGAGTCCAAGATGTTGCTAAGGATTGTTCATAGTATTGTTGATTATGGAGTAATAGAATGAGAAAAGGTTTGTCACCTAAACATGTTTTGTCCTAGAAAGCTTGGTTTACTTGTAATTATATTGCCAATAGGATTTAGTAGCTTATGGTGGCTTATTACAACTAGCGTAGCAACAATACCACTACGAAAATTGAGATAAGAAGTGAATTAATAACACACTAATCGCTCATTATCAATGTAGAGTATAAAAAATACTTCGTTCATCGCTTCAGAGGCTTTCCAGTCAACCTTGTAGACTTGGAATACTGGGAGCACATGGTATCAGTCCACCAAGACTCAAGCCGCTACTCATTGAACGAGTCAAGAGAGCTAAACGGAGATAAATAGGTGACTTTATTTATCCTCAGGAAAAAAAAAAAGAGATATGGGAAGCAGTTAGGCGGCTAACAAAGTCATCACTTTGAAGCGAAGTTTCTATTAGTTTTTATTCACGTATACAATAAAAAAGCGAAGGGTAAGTTTACATATTTGAGTTGATAGAGTAGCATTAAGAAGATTGAATCTGTTGTATGTGCATAGTGTTAGATTCATGCATAAAAAAGATATAAAGTCATTTTCCACCAATGGTAAGTTGATGATTGAGGGCAAAGTTATTGGCTTTAAAATTGTGATTCACCCGCACCCGATTGCATGCTACACAACTAATATTTTATAATCGTATCACTTACATCAAATTGTTTTTCCTCTCATATCTTTTATCCATGCAAATCAGTATCAGAGTTGGAAGAATTCATATAACTGTAATTAATAAAATGTGTGAAAATAAAGTTACGTCTTCATCTATTATGCCTCATCGTAATAGTGGATGTAATAAACAAAACTATGGTGTCTGTACGGCTGTAATCACAAACTGTACATACCGAATATTGTTGCCTGCCTGATCACAGTATCGATTCTAACTGCTTCAAATTTGGATCCAAGCTTTCCGGTGCATAATCTTCTTCAGGAGTGTTGTATGCATCAGCTATAGCCTTGCCCTTTTCCAGCACATCGGTGGGGACTGTCTGAAGTAGGCTGCATGACCCAACAGTGATTTGCATATTTGTTTCCAAAGACAATATTTCTTCAGTCCCGAAATAAGTGTTCATATTTCTATTTTAGTTTATTCCAAAATAAGGGATTGTTTACTACTTGCCCAATAAGAGCCACCATCCTCACGCCTTACTGGATAAGATTCTCAGTCACCAAAAAACCCAAAAAAGTCCCTTGAAATCGATACACACACACACACACACACATATATATATATATAACTTAAAATTCCTCGAAATCAAGCAAAAAATCTTTAAAAGTCTCTGAAATGGTGGAATTAGGCTAAAAACACATCGGACAATATTGAATGTTGGTAAAAAGATGAAGACATGTCAATAAAAACCATGTTTTGTAATTATTTTTGGTCTATGTTATATGGTGCCACCATATGAAAAAAATATACTTGGGTTCTCCCGTGAGCCGATAAGCACTAAACTCACTAAACTGGTACGAATCACCACCCTCACTTACTAGGCAGGATTCTGGGACCAATAGATTGTTGATAAAGACCATCATCTCTAACCAGGTAAGAGGCAGTGAAGAAGTGTCCACCTTTAAAAGGAAGTGCATAATATCCAATCCTACCTTTATTATGAGACGAAGAAATTCATTACTCCTTTATTATTAAAGGTAAAATTTGTCACTTGGTTAATAAAAAGTGTTAATTACACATATTTAAATGTTTTCATTGTGGACATGTATATTGGGACGGATAGATATTGAAAACCATACCTGTTTAATGCATTAACAGCTATGCCAATATTTGACTTCATTGATTTAAGTGAAGCTCCAGGCTGGTTTCTTGATGCATGCAGTAACAGTGAATCAAGTTCTTCCAAGGCTCTTCAAGACAGAAATTGAAGTTGTTACAATTTTCATGGGACATGTGAAGAATAAATATGACTTTTAAGGAGAAAGTGGTACCTCAGACACTGATCGACATCATTGGAAGCAGTTTTATCATTGCCAACTTCGTTTGCATACTCTGCTACCTGTTCATTCATTCATTCATTTCATACGCATATATATCTATATAGACACAATCATTCTCTTTCATATACTGCTCAACTTAGATATTGTATATAACGTCAGTTGTTTTTCCAATGACTATGTAAGATTTCACATTTGTCATTGCACACCATACTTGGGTCAATCATGTGTGATAGCTTAATGCGGTCACAGATGTACTTTTGTTGTATATATAGAGGGGGGGGGGGTCATGCGAGAAGCAAACTAACTTACGAGAAGGCGAGAAGAAATATGGGCCACATACCTGATAAGAGCCAAGAGTTGAAGACATACTCCAGAAGGAACAAATGAGGACTTTTTGGTCTTTTAAGTTGGAGTTAGTGGCAATCTGTTAGTGGTAGTTGTAGTTGTAGTGGTAAGCGCATTAAGTCGGTACGAGGTATAAATAAAGTTGGGGAGGTTAGGAGTTGGGGGCTTTCTGATACTTGTCTTGTTACTAGATCCGTGAGGAGAGAGAGAAAGGGAGGGACCAGCCTCTCGAAATCCTGGAACATTCTAGAGTGAGGAGGGATAGGAGAAACAGTTGATAAGCATTTGTTCTTCTGTGAATGTATCAAAATCACACTCTTGCATAGTTAATTCTTTGGGATCAAATTGGTATCAGCACGGACGAATCCTGGAACAATGAGAAGATCTGTCACTTCTAGGGTAGACGAAATGGAGGAAAGTATTGGAAATGTGCAGGCAGAAGTAGGTTCAATGAAGGAGGACATGCAAACTATGATGCGGCAGTTAGAATGGTTGGTGAAATCACAAGCAGAGAAGGATACAGTAACTCCGCCAAGGTCTGAAGAGGCAGAGGTACAGAGAGCAGCAAAAAAATTCAAATGACCGAGACGAAGAACTACAGTGCAGATACTGATATCCAAGATGACCCTAAAAAATATATACACTCGATGTCCACCTTAAGAGAGAGTATTAGAGCCAAACGGAGAAGGGTAGTATGGTCTATTTATGATAAAGTAGTTGTGGTGGTTAGTTAGTAAGCAGTTAGTTAGAAGTAGTGCGGTGGTATATACTTAGCTTGTACAGTTGTACATTCATTTCCTATCATCAATTGCACTCACTTCCTCTTCCATAATAGAAACATGTCCATTGAAGTTTAAGGTGTCTCTAATTTTACTTGCAATATGTGAGTATTATTCTGGTATCATAAAGGTCTAATGTGGCATGGAAACAAGTTTGTTTGCTCATCTATAAGCATCTAGACTTGGAAATCTTCAAATGTGCGATGTGCCATAGTGACGTAGGTAGTTGGACTTAAAACAACCACATTAGGAACTAGAAGGCAAAGCGGATGCTCAAAGGCCTAGACTTACTGCTCGAATGTTCATGCGCAATGATGCTGCTGGGCCAGCACGTAATAGACTTCGGCATGCAGCATACTGAGGCTGGTCAGCTTCCAGTGTTTTACCTATCATGTATCCAAAAAGGAGGCCTCATATTCAAAACCACTCAACTTAAAATCAACATTGTCCAAAATCATCCTAACATTTACATAGGAAACTAATACCAAGAAGATAAGTAGTTATTGGTCGACATTCTTAACATGGCATACGTGCATGAAAGATTACTATCACTTGGTCTGTACAATTGAATCACTAAAACGATAGAAATTAAAGTGCCTCTATATTTAAATTTTTGTAATTGTGAAAAACAATTTAGTATGTGACGTGATGGTGGTCGATCTGGTAAGGAAAAACAACAAAATTTTGGTTTATGTATATATTATTCAATTCAATCCATGACAACTAAGACATCACATGATGTTAGGTCCAACATATTTAGACAGCCGAAAAAAGGATAAAGGACAAAACAAGCTCTTTAAAAGGAAATATGAAAACAATCTGTTCCTCCGATTCATGAAAATAACAGCATTTGAACCTACGTACTGCAAGCATTTGATTGTAAATCAAATGTTGATATACGCTTCCAAATAACAAAAAAGGGAAAAACATGGGGACTAGGATCAACACACATAATAGTTTGCAGTGATGAGAATAATGGGTAAATGTAGCATGTAAGGTTTCTGTAAAAAAGAAATGTTGCAATTCATATGGGAAATTCTTACAACTTAATGGGACAAAAGTAATGATTTTCAATTTTACTTTGAAATCCCAATATGGTGAATGGTCAGAACAATTCTGTATGGTCCATCAAAGTGTCAAAACATTCTCTACTTGTAAGTGTAACCTTGAATGGATTATCACTCAAGTGGTGAAGATAGAGAAACTAAAGTTACCTAATTCTTTAATCTGCATCTCTGTCAAGATAATAGCTGGTACATAAGCCTCCAATGGCTCAAGCTTTTTCCTAGTTGACACAATTCAGAAAGAAAGAAAAAAAAATGAATAATAACAACAAACACACTAACTCAATTTCATACAGCATAACATGAGCCTTTCAGTTTTCAAAATCCCCAAAAATATCATACATTGCATTATTTGCATTAGAATTACATTTGGAAGAGAGCTGGAAACTAATTTCTTGTTTTTTGGGGGGTTAGAACCCAAACACTTTCAAATTGTATTATACAACCACATGAAGCACTTGATAGGTTTGCTTTTATGAAATGAATTTGAAGTTTGCAATAGCTCAAACATCAAACACTCATGACTGAGGGAGAAGGTGTTATGCCAATTATGTAGAATTGCAATTCACTTCAGAAAAACTACAACCATTTTGCCAATTATTTAAGCATTTCACTTGTTCCCAAAAAAAAAAAAAAAAACAGAATTGTCTCCATTGAGTTGGGGTATTTGACCAAAAGTCAAAATCAGCATCCAGAATTTACCTTTTCACATACTTATCAAATGGGCTGCCTGCCACTGCATCTGCATCCAAATTCAAATGCTAAACCACTCAACTCAAAACATCAAGTAAACTTTAAAAAGGGACTAGTGTTTGGCAAAAATAAGCTAGCTTATAAGCTAGATTATAAACTTTTTGTAGTTTTTCCAATTATACCCTTATTAACATTAACTATTATACCAAGATACTCTTTTTGGTTATTTTACGTACTCATAAAGTTAGAGGGTGTTTGGGAGTGCGTATCTAAAACATGTGGTGTGGAAAAAGAGTTTTTTAAAGATTGTTTGGATTACCTTATTGCTTGTAGAAGCTAATAAGTTGTTTTTTTAGTATTTGGCAAATTCAGCTTATTTATGCAAAATGACCAAAAAAGACATCTTTCATATTATCGAGAGATCCTTGGAGATGGAGTGAGGAGCCTGTAAGGGTAGAATTGGAATTTGGTTTTAAAAGCTGACAAGGAGTTTCTAATAACTGTCGGCTTTATCCGGCTAGTTTGCCAAACACAGCCTAAGATTATGCACAAGGCAAATGAAAAATGTGAATTTTCAGGAAGCTAAGCTACCAGATGACGAATCTTTCTTATTTCAGATTACCTACTCCTACTTGATGGATCATATTCATAGCAGACAGAGGTTAGTTACCTTTAGAGATGGAGAGAGAATGGAGGAGGACGAGGGAGATGGAGACCAACCGCCTGCTTTCCCGCCGTTCCACTGCGCACCTCACTACTGTAAAAGTCCTGGAATTTGGCAGGCTAATAATCCTCCTGGACTTGAAGTGGTTGGTGCTAAATTGCGCGGTGGTGGTGGTGGTTGTTGTGGCCATCTCGTTCCCTCGCTAATTTGGGCCGACAACAACTACTTCTCCAGAGGCTCTTATTATTCCTTCCCCTATCTTTTCTTATGTTTATTTTTATATTAGCCCCCCCTGCTTTCTACTTGATATCAACTCATACTCGTTTTATTTAGAGTGAATTACATATTTGGTCCCTATGGATTAGATCATGTGATGAGTAGTTTAGTCATTTAACTTTTTCTAATTTTCAATTAAATTACAGGGATCAACACTGTAATTTACTCTATTATATAAACAAATAAATAAAAATAAAAATTGACATTATGTCATTCATCTTCTTCACCAGATTCATCTTACCCACCGGCCACCATCATCACCACCATCCATTTTACCCATCACTAATACCTTCAACACTCATTTTACGTGCCACCAACACCACTACCACACTTTACGTACCACCACCATCCATTTTACCCACAACAACCACCATCCACCACCAT
>LUCG01230980.1:0-11624 GCA_001633085.1 Carthamus tinctorius
GCATTTGGTGAAGACGCACAACTACCTCCGCTCAACACCGAACAAATATATTCTCAACTCGCAAGCGGACAACAAAGTACTCCGCTTTCATTGTGAATTACACCATTTTAGCTAAGGCTTAGCCAGTGATGCAAGGACTTATTAGCCAAATGGCTCACTCCAAATAAACATGAACAATTTGAAGAACAATTTGAGATTTCAAAACTTATGATTTTCTTTCATTGTTATTAATCAGATAAATAAAAAAGTTAGTCGATTGGAGTATGTTTTATGATTTTATATTTTAACTTATTAATTATAATGTATTTGCTTTTAAAAAAGGGGCTTAAATCAGTTCGGTAACCATTCATGAACACGACCCGTTAACAAAATGCTCTACCTTTCACAACCACCAAAAGGGATATACAATCACTTGTAAAGTAAGATCATTGAATGCAAACGTTAATCAGCCATCAAGCACTAACATGTCTCGATCATCATATATACTGAGCGTGGGGATTGGAAGTACACCTTAATTTAAAGAACAACACATCTATCTCATACAGACCAAAATTAACAATTAATGAAGCATTAGACCGACATACAGACTAACACCCATTTATCGAAATCCAAAATAATAATGTACATACTCAAGATTATGTGATGTTACACTTATGAGGAATGAGCTAACTTGGCTAGAATTACCATATCTAAGATCTTAACATCAAGTGTGTCGTCCACCTTAACGATTCCATCCGTACCATCAACACCAATCAGCTTCCCAGTAGCCCCACGCTGGGCCCCACCCATTATCTTGATCTTGTCCGACTTCCTTGGCACTACCACCTCGATCTCGTTGGGGTTTGCAGTGATTGTATCTCCATTCCCGCTTGCACCAAGCGCTACTCGACAAGCACCATCCTGAAACCCAACCAAAATCATAAAAATCTTGCCTCCCAAAATAAACATCCACAATAAATAAAAAAAAGCACACATTTTTTGAAATGTATAGTTACTTACACTGTTTAATTAACCAAATTACAATTTCACCCTCCATGAATTCCTCCATCTCACTAATTCTTAAATATGTGTGCTGTCATAAGAGGGTAGGTGGGACAGTCTTTCATAAAGATTGGTGGTTTCTTGTGTTAAATGACAAATTCAATCACTTTGCCCTTCACACTAATCAAAAGATCCAAAGGCATGAAAGGAATAAGAAGGCTCTTCTCATTCCTTTGTAACTTTGTTGCTTATACGGGGCCATTCTAGATATGTTTGCTTTTTCCTGTTAAGTTCTGCATACAACCCCCCCCCCCCNTTGGTTGTAATTAAGGGTACCTTGGAAATTTAGAGGGCATAGTTTTAAGGACACTCGAGGCTTTTTCCAAGTGAAACTTGTCTCCAAATTCAAGGGACTAAACTATAACTAATGACCTGTAAAAAAGGACACTTATTTTGGTGCAAACTTAAATAGACATCTGGACACTTGTATTATGGCGGAGGACTACATATTCAGCTAAACAGACATGGCATAAATATATCCACCTACAAGATAATCAGTCACAAAAAGTTCTTAATCATGGTTAATAGTGAAAGGTGCCAAATACTGAAGGTGAAATTTTACAACTCAACTGCACTTCACTACAGGCCTATTTTCAAGTGAATAATACTGCCAAAAAATCTGTCAAAAGTGGAATCATGCAAGAGACAAGTGATCTCTTGAATCTCAAAAACCCCACATAGATTTTAGTACAAACAATGTGCAGCCAAGACCTTTATATTTTCTTTTTTTTCCTTCAGTTTCTGACTTACACTTTTTTGCCATTGCAGATAAACAATTAAAAAAGCGTAAGCAGTCGCATATTCTTCTAGTAAACAGATAAGAGGAAGCTAACATACCAGAAGCACTTCTCGGATGACACCAACGACAGAGTCATCACCTGATCTTCGTACATTTACCAATATATCCGGCAGAAACCATGGTCCATCATTATCTCCACCTGCAAACACCACCATAATCATCCACATTGTTGATAAGAATTTAAAACATCTACACTTGCTTTGCCATCTCACACTCAGTATTATATTATATAATATTAACCATCCAGAAATAATTCAAACTAGAATAAAAGATCGCAACCCACCTACTACAGGAGACATCATATCCAAACCACCACCTCCAGGAGTCATCGGTTGGCCACCAGGCGTACCAGGTAAATATGCTGAACTTGGCGTCATGGGTGGCTGTCCACCAGGCGTCGCCGGCATGTAAGGACTTGGAGCATTAGCTGTAACATACAACATATATATAGACATATAATATCGGTATTAATAAATATGGTTCCACTTTCAACTTGGAGAAAAAAACACCGGTTACCATAAGCAGGGGTAGTATCCCTTGGAGTGCCAGCCTCACTGTAACTTCCACCAGGGGTATTGGCCCATCCTGAACCAGGAGTCGGTGCTTCATATGCTCTTGAACGAGGACTTCCCGGCTGAAAATTAAACACGTTAATCACCTATACACACTTCCATTTAACTCACAAGTCAACTTGCAAGAGTGCTCACCTGATACTGAGGACTGCTTCCCCATGAACCAGGGTTTCCATCTTCCCAAGAATCCCTAAAATAATAGCATATTACTACCACTACCCATCGCATATATAGTAGCAATTATTCATTTCAATTCAGAAGCCCAAAAAGCAATGTCCAATTTCCATCCAAATTTCAAAAATTAGTTCTATAAATTATCTGGTCTAAACGTCATAAAAATAATGTTCTATGAGGAAGACAGACTACAAACCTTGGAGGACTCATTGGGGTGTACGGATTCCATGCACGGTCACGCATAGGCGTCCTCATGCCATCATGAATAGGTGTTGCTGATAAAACATTTAAATACATTAACCATAATAAAAAGCATGAATTATTTTAATTATGAAGTAAGCTATGACAGACTAACCTCCAGGGTCTCTCATAGGTGTCATGTATGGATGGAGTGGTGTTCGTGAAGGATGCATAGGTGTCTCACTTCCAGAACCATACCTGTGTGTGTCACTGATTGACCACAAAAAAGAACAGTTAAAAAGACATCCAATCTATTAGGATTTGAAGAAAGAAACAAAAAAAAAGGTGCATCAGAGTATACCGATATGGGGTCGTCGTAGTATTCACATTATCAGAGATGTGAGTACGATCAACTGCAAAACGGGTCGTAATACATAAACAACAATAAGGAAATAGAAAAAAAATTGAACAATGAAATATTAAAAATAAAAACAGGTGGAGAAAGAACTTGCCTGTAACAACCTTCATTTGTGACTCCAATTCAACCCGAATTGACGTGCCATGAACATCAACAACTCGCCCTTTGTACCCCTTGAAGGGACCCAGCCGAATTTTGATGCATGCTCCAACTAAGGAATCTTTCCCTCCTCTTCCACCTCTGTGCCTCCCACCAGCTACATTAATGACGAACGCTGATTAGGGTGCCCTACTTTCAAGTTTATAAGCAAGATAAAAGAGATGAAAACTTGGAAGAACATAAATGTATGTACAACATACGTAGTGGTGGGCCTCCTCTTGGAGATCTACCCGGGGAATGAGGAAGACGATTTGGAGTTCTAAGCTGAGCAACTCTTGATTGTAACGGATTTCCCTGAAAAAGTTTGTTGATATAAACACATCATATGATCAGATTTGATCCAACGAGAACATTGAATAAATAACCAACAAAGTAATCAATAGTCCAATGACTTGACGATATCTGGGAAGGAAGAAATGACAAGATCTAATAGGATAGTGGTAATGTGATAGTAGGAAACAGATATAAATAAAAAAAAACTAAGCAAATCAATGAATCAGAAAATACATACATTTCTATCACCATTTGCACGGGACCCACCAACCAATATGCAAGACTGGGATTTAGCACAGATGAACCCTGCATGCTCCAGATGGTGACGGTCATATATAAACAGAATTCCCCTATAAATATGTTCAACAGGACCTTGTCGCCCCTATATAAGAAAAAATATATATCATGACCAAAGCAGGCAAAACGTCTTGCTTAGAGAGAGAAAAATTAAGGGGCCAAAAGAAAAAAGACTCACCTTGCATGCACCCTCAATAACTTTGACTACATCTTTCACTGATACAGTGTTCTTAAAACGATCCTGAGCAGATATTTTCTTATCAATCTTGTATTTGATGTCTCTTAACCTAACAAGTGCAACTTCTGCTCTATCTGCAACACCCTTCAGAACCTGTAGAAAAATACAATATTAACTAATCCCGCAGTTTCAGTACAGCTGGTCAATAAGCTACAACACTCACCTGAAAGGCTTCACTGTCCACACGTATGATTACACCAAAATTTGAATTACTGCATAAAATCAAAAGAAAATAATAAGATACTGAACTTAGCCAAGCAATGAGCATACTGTACAGAAGAAAAACTTACTCAAGTTGGACAAGATCATGGAGCTCAAAATCCCCAATCTTGGTGATGCCAGAGGTTACTTCAGAACTCTCCACAACATTGTCAGAGAATACACGTAGCTGAAATAGCATTAAGTGTGTCATTAAAAAAATAGCAGTCGTTCCATTATATAGAAAAATCAGAACCAAGAGTGATATCCTTTTCACTTACAACTTCCTTGGTAGTGTCTGACACTAGGTTAATCAAATGCCCATTTACTGTTAGAACCATTCCAGTCACACCTTCTTGCGCACCAGAGACAACTTTCACATGATTTCCAGGCTCAAAGTACTTGCAGAGCTCTTTTTCACTTACAGCAAGGGTTTTCTGCAAACCAGGAAAACCATTAATAGCATGCTAGCAAAAATACATATAACATTATATTCTTTTATCGGCACATTCTAGTCTGCTATTCTAGTTTGCTTTACAAGTATGTTTCTGACATCTTAGTTAAGCTCTCTGTGTTATTAGATGCGTCCACATATACCTTGCTCATCAGCCATAGTAAGACTACAAGGAAAGCAATCTGAAAGTAGCCGTCTACCTTAATATTCTAACCATAAGTCTTGGTGCATGCAAGGCACAGGCTACGAGCCATGCTTGCATTCGAAAGAGATTTAGCACAGGAAGACTATGCCACAGATATGGCCAAATATTTTGGATTGTCTACTCTAAAGGTTTATTAAAAAATACTAATTTGCAACCTTCAAATAAAGCACCACTGAAACAGATAAAATAAAGAAAGCAAGTGAAAGGGTTACTTACTGGAAGGCCAGTTGCTTTCGGTTTAATATGAACAGTGTCTTCTTCAACTTTCTCCACCCATCCCTTCAGATTTTTTAGGTCCCCCTTGATCACAATAACTCTATCACCCTTCATGAAATGTCCTTTCTTTCTGTTTGCAAAGAGTGTCGATAAACTAGCAATATCACCGTCCCCGTTTTCATTAGGTTGCCGGAATTTTTCAAGTTCATCAAAACTTGGCTGTATATTCTGAGTGCTTATTGATTTCATGGATACAGTTTTATATAAGAAGCCGTCCTTGAACATCATGCCATTTATATTTTCGAAGTAATCACCAGTCATTGGGTCCCGCCTACGTTCAACACGGATATGCATTTCTCTGGACACCAAGCAAACAAAAAGAACGAATAAATATGGGAGATGCAGAGAAAGCACAGAACTGCAATCACTAGCAAATACAGTGCACTGTAAAACTGCAGAAAACCCACCTAGCTTCATCAACATTCATAAAGCGTGGCGGAGGGGTAAATGTTTTTTTCTTTGGAACTTCCCTGCCTTCCTGAAATTTGATGCAACAACACAATGAACCAGGCCCAACAACATTGTCACGTTTTACATATTATAGCCACATGTAAGAGCTTGGCATGCATATAGTAACTTAAACATGTCCATAGAATTTACAACCAATAAAACATTTCCTTGTGGCAGAGTAAAAAGAACTGAGTAAGAATATAAAAATTTGCATACTAACAGGGTCCAAATAAATATAGAATTATAAACCTCCAGTAATACATACACACTTTGAAATAAAGGATCTATTTGACATACCAATTTGTTTGCCAACGCCTGTAAGTCGATCCTTGGGATTAATTTCACTGTAACTCTCTGCCTCACGTTATCCACATCCACAACCTACAAGAAAGGAAGCTTGAATTCAATATGGTAACCTCACTAATCAACAGCGAAAAAAGGGGTTTGTTACCTTTGCAAGATCCCCTTTGTATGTCCCAATCTTCATTCTGACCCAAGTATCCCTAGAGAGATCGATTGCTTTACTCTCAACCGATAGAACATCGGTCATTTCCTTTATAGGGACCAGCAAAATCTTACTGCCAGTGTATATATTTCGCATACCCTTGCAAGCCTGCAGCCTCAACAATATAGAAGAATCATATAAAGGTTCTCATAGACATCTTGTGAATTCGGCTAAACAACAGCTCTTTATAACTTGATCCAAAAGCCATACCTCTTTCACATGGGCTTCTTTATCTGCTTCAATGTATATATAATTCTTCAAATGATCAAGGGCAATAGCGGACCTGATCTGCAACTCAGAACCTCTATCAATGCACTTCTGCATCAAGCATACAGCCACCTCTCTCTCATGACCAATCTAGCACATGACGGAAACAACAGATGATCAATGAACTAGTACCAAACAGATATAGCAAGATAGCATATCAATGAAGAAAAGCTTTACAGCATACCGCACATTTCACCATCCATAACTTCGGATCACGAACGGATGGCAAGAGAGCTTGCTGTTCAACCTCTGTTGCATCATCGTCATCATACTCGGTACGATTCCTAGCAAACCTCTCCTGGATTATTCTCTCAAGAGCTTCAACATCTTCCTGGTCATCTTCACGCGAAAGCAGAGGACGATGATGCATCCTTCTAGCATCCTCCTCTTCGTGTAAATCAACTCTCTCATTGACTATAAAGTCTGTATGCCAAAAAAAAAAACCAATCAGCAACAGAAGCACCAAGCATTAGAAGTTCATGATGAGTAATTGAATACATAGTAATTTGTAGTAATTGCCCAATCAAGTGAAGAGTACCCAAAAATATTCCAAGAATGAAAAGAATCTGACATCATGTTCAGGAAGAACAATTAAGTTGTAACATGTGAAAAAATTCATGTTTTAAAGCACATAACAAAGGTAATGCCTCGGCATTCAAACATAATCTCTCAATATATATACATGGAGAAACCTACACATGTGAAGATGTTTCTGATCCTCATTGTCACTGTACTTATTTTGCAGTGACAAGATATTTTGCTCTAACTGAGATCTATACTAACCAAAAAAAAACAATCAATTTGGCACTACAGCAATCAACTATGAGATATTGGCTTGTTTCAAGAATCATAAGTATTGGAGGTGTAAGGGTCCCCTAATTAGCCTAGGCACAAATTAGACGTGTGATCGAGGGGCATATGTACAATATACAAAAGTGTTATCGAAGGACATACCGACCGACACACTAATTCAATTACATATAGCAAGTGAACATGTTTATAAGATCTAAGAAGAAAAGTTTTTTTTTTTAATTTTCAGCAGCTTATGATATAATAGCCATTATTCTCTTTATGGAACGTAAATGAGATCCTGACATACAAAAACATCAATAGCGACAAAAAACTAGTCATAGAGACATGATCCTTGGTGAGATCATGCACTGCACAAATCATGTGTGTAGTTCCACAAGAATCACAGCCTACGGCTTTAGTCGCCAACGATCATACTAAACATGATTTTAGAAGAAAAAGTGTTTTTACCCAAAAACTTGGTGACACTAAATCAATATAACAAGAACAAGTGTGCTAAATAAAGGCCTGCAAGTATCAAACAGGAAGCCAATAATATAGAAAAGAGAATGCAACATGCATCCTGATGGTAGAGAATGAGGTGGTCAAAAAAAAGTAAAGCAAGTGAAGACCATATGCAAACAACTCGGTGATGGAAAAAGAATACAGACATACAAAGGCTGTAAAGGCTGTAAAGGAAAAACTCGCATCATATGAACTCTTAAATGGTCGTAAGAGTGTGGAGAACATAAGCGGTATGATTAAGTAGAGGTAGATTACATCACATCACATGGTGTGGTAAACTAGGAAAAGAAGACTGCAAAAGACATATACAGGTTGATTAACATTAGGAACAAAATGCATCAGAACTGAAGAATGTAAACTTCTAGTAAAGGCCAGTGAGCTTAAAAAAGGATAAGAGGTTTAATCCGTAGGTTAACAAGGAGTATGTGAGGCGCCTGACACCATTTGATGATAACAATAAAATGTATTTACACCACATCACAGGATTAGAGGTAAGAACCGCTTCAAGCGATCAAAAGTAGGCAAAAATTAGAATCCAAGTATTGGTTCTGAGAGTCCTTTAGGAAGTAGTTATCCTATACAGCATTAGATTATTTTAATGTTATTCGCAAGACCAAAAGGGTATCACAGGCATGAAGGAAGAAAAGCCTGGTATACTCTATTAGAAATGAGATATTGAATGTTGTACAAATTATCATGAGAGCAATTTCATAAGCCATCAACTGAAACTATGATAGTAGAACATTGAACATAGCTTAAGAGTTCAAACTAGTTGTCAACGAACCAATCCAATTTCTTCATTACACAACCCATTTAGAGATATAGAGGCCTAAAAAGGTTTCCTCTCCATGTTTATTGATCTATAGAAAGCATACAATATGACATTAAGAAGAGTTTTTTCTGGAATTTTCAGAGAAGTAGACGTCATATCATGTGTAAACATGATAAACAATTTGTTTTCCTTTTACTGAAGGCATCTTATCTATATCTTGGTTATAGAAAATCTCACAGAGAATATATAAGATAATGTGTCATGGTGTATGATTTTTGTTGTTGATATTGTGTTGATTGATGACTAGCCAAGATCTTATGCAAAGCTGAAGATGATGAGAAGCACCTTCAAGTTTTGGATCAAGTACAAAAGTAACATGAGGTGCATTACTAAGGCAGTGAAAAAAAATGGCAAGCACAAATGAACTTAATGTAGTTAGAAGTAGCATATATTTTCTACCTAGAATCAATATTATAGAAAGGTGGAGAGATGAAAGAAGTTATTATATCATTAAGTTTAATGGATGAACAGATAACAGGTTTCAAAGTTCAATGTAATAAAAGAAAAAGGCTACTAAAGTGAAGGACAGGTTATATTAGATGTTGGGTTACTAAAAGACAACATGCATGCAAGATGTGTGTAACAGAAATAGGAATCTTTAGGTGAATTGGAGGCTACACAATTAGAGGAGAGGAGATTTTGACAACAAGAGGAGATAGAGCCATACCAAGTGGAGTGATGTAAAGCGACATCGCATGACTTGGGTTTGGTGGTCAATAAGTTTAGATGAATGGACAAGAATTGTAGCCAGAAGTCATCAGTTGACGTAGATGTATTAAGCATGTTCACATTTCACAATATATAGAGATCACTGGTTATAGAGTAGAAAATATTTAAGTCATGACCTAACCAAAGAGGCAAAGAAAACGGCTTCCTAGGCATCAAAAGATCCAGAAGGGAGAGGATCATTTTATAAAAGCCATACATGGTCAAGAAAGGTGTGAAGACAGAGTTTTCTAGGGAAGGTATCAAGTGCAGACCGCCAAAAAAATTAGACCTAAAGAGATCAACCAATACTAAAGATCAAGCACCCAAGACAAGACCTACAGCCTCACAACAATCGATTATCAACTCAATCCAAGAATCCTAAAAGGCACAAAGAGATTGACACCCCTGGAAAACTTAGATGGTGCTGATTGGCCCAAAATAGGTTGAGCCTCAGCCTCAAAGAAGGTCAAAGACATCAAAGACTAGCTTGTTTGATAAAAACCAATTTCAGTTGTCAACCTCCACATGATGAAAATACATTTCAATTGGTCAAACAAGTAAGAGCAATGAATCATGATCAAAACTCTCAGCATCTCCTAAGCTCCTCAGCCCTCGTAACTTCCTCCACAACTCCCCCTTTTTGCCTCCTCCCAACCTCCACCCTCCAAAAGGAAAAAAATAACACAAGCCATGTGTGCTTATAATTTCATATAATCAAGCTTCGCTATCATAATTTATTTTAATTATCACTATTTTAGTTATTGTTATAACCATAGTAACATACTCCTTTTTTATCATAATGATGGCATTCTATAATTACTTATTGCTTCAGTTTAATAATATGTTGTTAACTGATTTATGGTTTTCATATACTTTTCGTTATTTATCTTTTTGGTCTTTCTTATTCAGTTTTATCATATAGTCTCTGTCTAAAATGCTTCAGATGGCTAAAATACTTCTTGTCATTTAAACATCCATTCAAAATGCTTATCAATCATTTTAGCTTTTGCACCAATTCGAGCCAAAGCCTCTAAATCATTTTGCACTTGAACCATTCAATTTTATCATGCAAGGATTAGCCACGTAGATTAGAAACCCATATTACAGCATGTGTGAAAGTTTGTAGATAGATCTAAACACCAGAAAACCAACCCCCCCCCNAGGTATATATGGGAAAAAAACAACTGGGGACAACAGAAAGACAATACACACAAGGCAGTCAATTGTTGAGAATGTGCTTAAGGATCATATCATGCATTCAACTATTCAAGATAGATGTACAGAGTATATTCAAAAGCAAACAATTAGAAGAAAATACAAGATTATATGTACATTCATAAGAATTAGATTCCAATTTCCAAGATGCAATTAATCTACAACACAGTCGAGCAATCAAAGAGTTTACTATCTCTCCAGAAGGTAGTCTAATATATCTCTTTTTCCTCGACATAAACCGACTTATCCAATGACACAAACAGACCTATCCGATGAATATATCCTTCAGTTCTAAATCAATTACTCCATATTCACCCACATCCATGCTTGTGTACAACGCTTATGCAGATTAGAGTAAAGTTAGGCCTCCTAGCTTAGTTTCAGTATTACAGATTTAGGATTCAAGCAACCTACGTTCATTGTTCTAATCCAGATAAACCCAACAAGTAATATGGATCAAGAAATTCTTCCTTATACTTCAATTCCCCCTTATACTTTCATTTTTCTAATCCATATAAACCCAACAAGTAATGTGGATCAACAAATTCTTCCTTATACTTCAATTCCCCCTTATACTTTCATTTTTCTAATCCATATAAACCCAACAAGTAATGTGGATCAACAAATTCTTCCTTATACTTCAATTCCTCTAACATTAAGGCCATTTTTATGTTGTATAGGTTAGCCCATCTCAGAGTTACAATCTCAAAACATGATACATCTCGATATCGAAGTTCATATCTTCTTGTTAATAAGAATAACAAACTATAATTCACCACACAGATTTAACAAGAAGAACAAACTATAATTCACCACACAGATCGCTGTAAAAAGACAGAAAACAGATGTAACAGAAATGCAGCAGGCTGTGATACCGAAAATAATGAATAAAAATAAGGAGATGCAAAAACATAAAAGAAACCCTAACCATCTTCCCCGTCTTCTTCCTCCTCTTCTTCAGCATCTGTGTCGACGTCAGCTTCGAGCTCAAAGAAATCCGCACCAGATGCCTTCTTCGCTGCTTTCCCCCCTCGACGCCGGCCACCACC
>LUCG01230994.1:0-10501 GCA_001633085.1 Carthamus tinctorius
AGGAAGAAGAAAGGAGTATAAAAAAGATAGTTGGGTATGGTGGGGTGGGTGGGGTCAATGGGGGTGTTAAGTTTTGGTATTGGTTACATTGTTCGTCCTGTAGTTTTTAATATAAATAGAGAAATTGTAAAATGACTAAATTATCCTTCTAGTAAACCTATTTAACAAAGTCATCTAACACTGTTAGGACATAGGGATCAAAGACGTTTGAAAATGTAAACCACAGGGACCTTTTCCATAATTAGTTTGATTTAGGGACCAACAGTGCAACTTTTAGTAACCACAGGGACCAAATATGTAATTTACTCAATTTTTTAAAATAAAGTGATTTGTCGTGTAGTAAGATTTGGTCAATGGATGGTCAATAATGTCACTCTTATTTTTTTCTTATATATTTATATAATATTTGATTACAATTCAATCTCAATTTTTTATCTTCAATCACAAACCCCTACAATCCAATATAATTTAAAATATTATTTTATAAAAATTACATATTTTATTTTTTATATATAATTACTTTTTAGTTTTAAATATATAAAATAAATTAAATGTATCATTATATGTTTAAAGTATAATTATAATTATAAAAAAAACTTAACATACATTTGAAATTAAATAAAACAAGTCACAAAATGTATTTTGTAAGATAAAGAAAGTATTGAAATGACAAAAAAGATTAGTATGTCGAAAATTCATCAATATTGGTTTCTATTTGTAAAAAATTGAAAACCATAAATTTTGGCATATTTTTTAATTTTAATTTTTTAAGAAAATCATTTTTAATCATCTAAGTTTTTATCTATAAAAGATCTAAATCCGCCAATAAAAACAAGACATGTATCACTATTTATTATATTTTAACCCTCAATCTTTATTGAATCTGATTCGTTCCACGCGATACAGAGCGTCCAAGATTATTTGCATCTTTTTTTTTTCTTTTTCATTTTCTTTATTTAAATTTTCTTTTATATTTTTTCTTTAATCTCAACTAGAAGTGCACAAAAAAACCGAAAAACATAACCAAAACCGTTTTTAAAATAATCGGCTACAATTCTAACCAAACATGTTTTTTTAACCGGTTTTCTTACTGGTTATAACTTTGGAGGATTACTTGTGTGAATACCGGTTTTTTAATTAACTAAAAATTACGAAAGATAGCGCTGTTGCCAAAGATCGAACACAGGTCACCCACATGACAGGTGGGAGTACTTACCGTTATGCTACAACACTTTGTTGATTAATTTATATTTATATTTATATATATTTGTATAATTAAATTTATGTATAATTATCTATATATAATAAAAGAGTAACTGGATGCCACATGTCGTGCTCTGGTGAGTCGATTTCAGGTTTTTCCCGTCTAAACATGTATCTAGACACTTTTACATTATCAATTTATTTATGCTTATGTGTCATTTGTTGACACATGTCGTGCCACGTCATTTTAACAATAATTTCTACAAAATTAATTCAAAATTATCTATTAAATATAACAAATTTTATCATTATCTTAAAATTTGACTTTCATCTCATCTCTCTATAGGTTTTTCTCGCCTAAACATGTATCTAGACACTTTTACATTATCAATTCATTTATGTTTATGTGTCATTTGTTGACACATGTCCTGCTACGTCATTTTAACAATAAATTCTATAAAATTAATTCAAAGTTATCTATTAAATATAGCAAACTTTATCATTATCTTAAAATTTGACTTTCATCTCATCTCTCTACCTCTTTATACTAAAGAATTTAAATTATAAAGGATAANTTTAATTATAATTTTAAGTAAATTAAATTATAGTAAAGAGTTTAATTTATAGTGGATAAACATCTCGTTTTAAATATAAAAAATTACAAAATATAATCATGATCATAGAATTTTAACATAATACTTAATTAATATTTTATAAAAATTTACTATTCAACTATAGTAAAAAATTTAAATTAAGCAAATTCTACAAAAAAGCATACCACTTGATTTAATACATATTATTTAATTTTAATACTACAAGTAAATTTAGAACGATTATAATAATAATATTATTAAACGTAAATTTAATTATAGTAAATAATTTAAATTAACCAAATTATCTTTGTAATATTAGTTTTCTGGTATGAATTTTTTTTTTATAAATTACCCCGTGTATTACATGGGATCAAACCTAGTATTTATATAATTATAAAATTAAATAAACAAAACAACTAAACAAAATAAAAAGCCCCAAAAAATCAGATTTTTAACCCAAACCCAAAAAAGCGCAACTAGACTGTTTTTTTCTAACCGGTTTTTTGTCCTAACCGGTTATTCCTCTAAACAACCGGTTGCATGTAGTATTTAATTCGAGGTCTATAACCGGTTATATGTTTTCTCGGTTTTTTTCCTAACCGATTATTTTCCTAGCCGGTTTTAAAATAACCGGTTAGGTTATTTAACCGGTCGTGTGCACCTCTAATCTCAACCAATCGACATGGTATAAATGAACCAGATTGGATTTAAAAAAAATGTCAGACCTGTTTTACTTTTTACATGCTTGATTTTATGATTTTCCATATTGTAATTGTTGTTGCATTTCACATCCATCGAAAAACGTTAAGGTGGTGTTTGTTTTTTTAAGTGATCTAAATGTAAAATTTAATTTTACATCTAAAAAATAAGAGGTAGATGATGCACCTTTTAAAAATTCCGAGCACAACAAGAAGATTCTAAATGCCCTCTAAAAAATAAAACAAAAAGTCTTAAGTTTGTAAACCTCTTAATTTTCGACTTAAGAGGTTTTAAGAGGTATTTTTTTAAAAACAAACAGCCTCTTAGGCTATGTGATGGCTGATAAATTAATTGATGAATAAATAATGTTTGATAAAACTAACTTATAAATATGTAAAATGAAAAAAATGACTTGAAGAAATAATCAGTTACAAATATTTCATGATATAATAAAAATAAATTTCAATATAATTAGTAACACGATTAAATATTTTGTTAAAATTATATCAGTAGTTATCTATAAAATAAATTAAGTATAACTTTAATTCAGTACAACTTATATAAACATTTTTAAAATTGTTATATTTAGTTTTTGATGATTAAAAATATTAAATAATAGTTTAAAATAATTCATATAATTAATAACATTTATATTTAATTTATAATTTACAATATATAGGTTATAATTTATAATTTAAATCAAATAATTATTTTTAATTACTATAAGAAATTATTTATTAATAATAAATAATTAAAATATATTAATAATGACTAACTAATATTTATTTTTTATTTAGGATTATAAATAATTAACAAAAATCAAGGTTATAATTGAAAAAGTCACAAAAATCTTCTCATAAGCTATTTTAAGTAGTTTATTAATAAAATAAATTATAAGCTAGCTAGTTTATGTCCATATCTAAATATGTATATGAAAAATAACTTAGTTTAATTATATTTGTCAAATAATAACTTAATACAATTTGGCATGAGTGTGTTGGTCCTTAATACAATTTGGCATGAGTGTTTGCTTGTTAATTATTTATGTTCATTTTTGAATCCAATAGATACATACATCAGAAACTTCCTTTTAACTTCGGGTTGGGATTGGGCGGGCGATATGGGTGTAAATGAGTCGAATCTGAGTAGTAGGTTAATCAAGCCGAGCTCAAAAAATTAGTACTAGGTTTGAGTTCGAGCTCAACTTTTTAATGTAGGGCTTGAGCTCGATATCGAATATTTTTTGAGCTATCGAGCCCAAGCTCAAATATATTTTGCGTTATCGAGCTCGATGGTCATCTATGGGTTCAAACGTGCTATTGATTAACTTGTTTATTGGTATGAGCTTGATTATTTATTATATTTTTATTTTAAAGATGTATGAGCATGTTATGGCTCAAATAAGGGTATGCTCAAATGGTCTGATTGGCTCGACTCAACTTGAAAAATTGAATCAAGTTTTCGAACGAGTTGAGTCGAACATTGTTGTTATAAAGCTTTACTTGTTAAGTTAAACAAGTATTATTTTGTGTTCGAGATCAACTCGAGCTCGAGATTATTAAGCTCGGGCTTGAACTCGACTCATTTACACCACCAGCGGACGAAAATGAAATAGGCGGTTGTAGAATTGTTGAAGGCTTTTAGTTTGAGATGGGTAGTTTAATTTATCAAATTTGTTTGATTATGATATTTCCACGGCTGTTCTGGGAAGTAAGTTTACCTCGGACCATTTACTAGAATACATAATTCCTAGCACAATTTCTAAACTCGATGTATATCATCTTCATGCGTATTTAAGGGTGGAAATCTCTTCTTACCCTTTTCAATATAACTCCGATTCTTGTCGGAACCTAACCCACGCAAAATTGATGATGTTTATTTAATAATGTATTATTTACTAAAATTTATGAATTTATACAGAAAAATTGACTATGTATATGTAAAGAACTGTATTTTTTGATTGTTTAAAAGCCAATTTTTAAAAACCCACAAAATTCCCCTCTACAAAAGTAATATTCAAAAGTAAATAAATTAAAAGAAAATTATATATCAAAATGAACGATAATTTCTCTCTACTAAATCCGTCGGTTATTTTATTTATTTAAAATAATTCAATGAAATAATTAAATTATCGTTGACAATTTACTGTCGAATTAATATAATTTACAATTTTATAACAAAATTAAAAAATTCAAAAAATATATACATACATTATATATATATATATATATATATATATACTGACGGATTTTTTCCGGTAACTTGTCATCCGGTAGGCCCAATCCATCGAATTAATATTCCCCCATAAACCCTCTTTTCCGACGGATTTTCCGCTAGAAAAGGTGTTATTTTTAGTGGTGCCATTAGAGACTTTTTCTTTGCAACCAAAAAAAGGTCATTTTTGTTATTAATTTTTTTTTACTTCTTTCATATCATAATACTAATTATTTTCAGCTATCTAAAATTGAAGGATCTACCAAAGGATAATATATATACATCATTCACCATTCTACACGTACGCTTACGGACATACATAGTTATTTTCGAACAAAGAAGTCATGGAGTTCCATCCCTCATTTTCAACAATGGTAGCAACCACATTTTGGGTTATCATAGTAGCTTTCCTATTCTATATCCTCAAGGGGAAAAGGGCAAAAAGAGGGGAAAAAAGAGAACCACCTCAAGCAAAGGGCGCATGGCCTATAGTCGGACATTTGCACCTTCTAGGTGGATCTCAGCTACCACACATGGTTTTAGGTGATTTGGCAGATAGATATGGCCCTATCTTCACCATCAAGCTTGGTATTCACCAAGTTTTGGTGGTGAGTGACGGGGAGATGGCCAAGGAGTGTTTTACTACAAACGACAAGATTTTTGCAACTCGACCCAAAACAGAGGCAATGAAACTGCTGGCCTGTAACTACGCCTTGTTTGCTTTTGCTCCATATGGGGATTACTGGCGACAAGTGCGCAAGATAACGATGCTCGAGGTTCTTTCTCAAAGGCGAGTTGAGATGCTTGGACATATTCGAGCTTCAGAACTTAGAGCATCCATCAAAGACATATTCGATTCTTGGGTAGATAAGATGGAGAGTGGACATTCAGATAAGGTCATCAAGGTGGAGATGAACCGATGGTTTGGCAACTTGATGTTAAACATTATGGTTAGGATTATTTCAGGAAAGAGGTTTTCCCCTAGCGATGAAGAAGGGATTCAATTTCAGAAGGTGGTAAGGGAATTCTTTGACTTAATGGGGGCATTTGTGGTGTCTGATTTTATACCGTATCTCAAGTTTTTGGATGTGGGTGGATGCATCAAAGCTATGAAGAAGACAGCAAAAGATTTTGACAACATCTTTGATGGATGGCTGAAGAAGCATAAATTAGAAAGAGAGTGTGCAGAGCAACTTAAAGGCAGCCAAGTCTTCATGCATGCACTCATTTCCATATTGGAAGGTGCTTCTGAAGGGGATTTCCCAGGTTTTGAACACGATACAATTATTAAAGCCACATGTCAAGTAAGTCAAACTTTGTTATCTCCTTATTTGGTGATTATGCAGCTTAGAAGTTAGAAATATATTTGGTTTAAAGAAGCCAACTTTAATTTGGAAAACTCTATATTGCTTTATAGTATTTTCTGGTATTCGTTTTCTATGTTTCTGTATTTTTCTTCAAAATGTTGACCATAAAACATAATCCAAGAGAGTTTGTTGGAATTCCATTTTGCAGCAACTCCTTATAGCAGGCTTGGACACGACATCTTTAACTTTGACATGGGCTTTATCGTTGCTCCTCAACAACCCTAAAGCATTACAAATTGTCCAAGATGAAATTGATGAGCATGTTGGAAGGGATAGATCGGTGGAGGAGTCAGACTTGAAGAACTTGGTCTACCTAGATGCCATCATCAAAGAAACATTGCGTCTCTACCCAGCTGGACCTCTCTCGGTTCCCCACGAGTCCATGGAGGACTGCATTGTGGGTGGCTACAACATCCCAAAAGGTACTCGTCTCCTGGTAAATCTTTGGAAGTTGCAGCGTGATCCAAAAATCTGGTCTGATCCCTATGAATTTCGTCCGGAAAGATTTTTGACAAGTCACAAAGATATTGATGTCAAGGGAAAACATTTTGAATTGCTTCCGTTTGGCAGTGGTAGAAGAATGTGCCCTGGCGCTTTGCTTGCCCTCCGGTCAGTCGGTTTAACACTGGCTAGTTTGATACAACAGTTTGTGCTCCAAAAACCATCAAATGAACCTATTGATATGAGTGAAAGCCCTGGACTGACTAACAACAAAGCAACACCACTTGTGGTCCTTCTATCCCCTCGCTTATCCTCTAGTATGTATTGTGTTGGTGCATGATATGTCAATCTCGAATCACCTGCGTACCTAACTCCACCCATTATTCAGTATTACAAAGCCAGGATGGTGATCCAATTTGGATGAAACAGCAGGTGGAAGAACTTGATCTTTAATATGGTCTAAGAATGTGTCAAGTAGTCTAGTTAATAGATGTTTTGTTGTTAGAAGATTCAACTTTTACAAGAATGGTTATTTTGCATCAAAGGTTTCTTTAATTAGAACCTAATACGATTTAAACGATTCGATTATGGGTTGTACATGAATCAAGATTATAATTAACAGGTGTATAAATGGTAGGGATGATAAGATGTGCACCCATAATCAATATTAGATGATTAATTTACCCAATCACATTGATTTATCCAATTTGTGTATGATCAACAACCCTCAATTTCTAATTTATAGTTTAAAAGATATTATATTTCGTTAAACAAAAATAATATACATTGATTAAGTAAAGCAACTTATTATTTTTAATTGCATACAGTGAGAAACATTCTTAAATGTTACTACATTTTCAGCATATCTAAAGAAACATTTCATGGATCACCGCCATTTTGGAAGAAGAGAGATCAAGTGAAGCAGCATATTAGTTTTAGTTGTAACACCCCGCCACAATATTGTCCGATTTGCCCCATTGGCTTACGCCTTTGTTTCTGGCAACCTGGTGAGGACTTCCGAAAGGGTCACCTATCCTGGTACTACTCCCATCCTAGTACTACTGCCACCCAACCAGGCCTGGTGAGGACGTCCGGCCTAAAAGCGTTGTTTTTAAGAAGACCAAGGTATTACTTATGAACCTAGCATCTCTTCTGCCTACGGCCGATATGGGATATGCCGCCTAAGGTGTTACGGAGCATATTTAAAGAAACATTTCATGAATCACCATTTTGGAAAAAGAAAGATTAAAGTGATGCAACATATCATTTTTAACTGAATACAATGAGAAACATTCTTAATTAAATGTTACTACATTTTGAGCATATCTAAAGAAACATTTCATGTGGATCACCATTTTTAGCAGGCAAGATGGAACATTTCCTTTTGTTTTAGTTATATTTGGCTTCATTTAGAAGCCCATTTTGTTTTTGGTCTTGTTAAAGATTAGGTCGTCATAAGTCATATATATAAGTTTGTAAGAATTAAAGAAATATATTCAGGTGTAATCATGGATTAAAAACACTTCTCCTATATGTCACTTTTTTACATAATAGTTCAAACAACCAAATAAATAATGTGTCTCATTAGTCTCCAATTTTCACGAGTTCATTCACCACGTGATCTTCGTATGTCTCAAAACACTTCATCTTGTACAAACAACATAAAAAGATCACTTTCAAATTACATAATGAACTTAAAATAAGAAAAATAGAAGCATAAGTACACTACATGTATAGACTAAGGCATCAAGTAATCAAAGACCTTCTTTAGTTGAATTGGTTCCAATATGTAACTGCAAAGCAAACCTAATTTATATTGTATGCACGTCAAAGCTAAGGCTATGGCTATCGTCATCAATTCGCCTCCAACAGCTGTTTTATGCTTTCCCTGCAACAATTTAATGACATAGGCACTCCTTTAACGTCCTACCATAAATGGAGGATCCTCATATCTATTAGAATTTATAAATTGTGAAGTTATAATTAAACACTACTTAGAAACAGAACACAACTTGATGATCTTTATCTTCATCAAGCATAGAGTGTAAATGAAAAAAAAATTGTTTAAATAGGCGATTAGCTATATTAATAAACATCAATTGTGCACTAAAGTAATATATTAATTACGTGTCTGTTACGTTTTTGATCTTGTAAGTTTTGGTTATCTTTCTGCATGCCATCATCGAATCTAATGTATATAGATTTAGGCAACAACTTGGAATGTATACCAACCGTTCTTTTTTGGAATGTAAGGTTTAAATATCTCTTTCATCGCTAGTTGTCCATCTTGCATTGATTTAGGCAACAACTTGATCTTCTTAGCTACCTATTTTTTTCAATGTGGCTCAGATGTAGTGAGTACTCTCTTCGAATATACCTCTTCATATTTTTGCACCTACATTAACAATCTATTTGATTGATAACCCTATATTGTTAGAGATATGAGGCATACATATACTTAAGGGTTAAGTGAATACATGAGGGTGAATTGGTGCATTCGTTCGTGACACTTGGCTGGCGGTGATAATTTTTTCCGAATGGGTTGCATCTTCCTTATTGGTAGTGCCCTACTTAGATAAAATGGTAATGTTTGACCTTGTTTTTTGAATATTAGCATCTAGTATGGGCAACGGAATCTCATACTCCTCACACCCATCCATAATTGAGTTAACTTACACCTTCATGAACCCTCCTCCAGCGGCTAACCATCTAAAATGTAAATTGATAAATGAAAGGTGGACACCCTTAACAACTACTCCCCCCTCCCCCTAACACCGGAAACCAAATCGCACAAGTAATATTTTGAAAAACAGAAAACATGTATATCATAATTTAAAAAATGGCTCCATTTAAACTTTCAAAAATTGCATCTTTGGCTTTTGCAGATAATTGTTTTAATCTTGTGTTGGTCCCGAGATGGTGACCATAAAATTGTAGAGGGGGAGGGGTGAATATAATCACACAAATTTTTCACTTTTAAATTCAATGTATTAAATCAAATATTGAATTTACAAGATTGTTGCGAAAATAGAAAAGGTACAACCTATTCTAAACAATCTTAAGCTTCACACAGTTTTCACTGATACACTTAGTGAGAAAGAAGTAGAAAGAAAGAATACAGAAAGATAGAAGGGAAGAAATAACTTAGGTAGAAATAGATGAGAAACTGATGTGTTTTGAAGAACACATTCAACATCAATTTATACCACATGCATTTAATGCATGGCAGATCCACTTTTACATGTTGTGTATTTAGTGGTCCTATTGTCTATTTACTATAAAATACATCCATGCGTATAAAGCAAAATGGAGTATATTGTAACAATCCAATTTCCCATAAATAATATGAACACAACCCAGTGATCTACGTAGCGGAAAATATAACATTTAAATATCACAATACGATTCAGAAGTCTATTACATCAATTTATGGAAAAACGTGTCCAAAAGTACGAGTGGAATATACGCTCCACAGCTGAGATTACTAACACTAACGTAACCATCTAAGTCAAGAAGGCCGTTACTCTATCCGCGCACCTTTTCTTTTCCTTTCTCTCTGCCTGAACCACGAACTTCCCCTGAAAGTTTTTAGAGATTTTGAAAACGAGAGTTAGACCATAAGGTCTAGTGAATTCCCTCAAACAGTTTAAACAAAAAAGGCATAACCGACCCGAGGGTCCAGTTATCAACAATTAAAGAAAATTTTACAGGCGGTACACTGTGGACATAGACACGGGCCCAACTGGTCACCCTATTAACAGGACACACAAAACAGATTCGTGCTTCACACCACATCAACACAATTCCCAAGGGCGCACCCCGTCCCTTGGTACTTGGTAACTCCCAAGGGCGCACCCCGTCCCTTGGTACTTGGTGTTAGGACAAAATTGTCATAATTAGTGAAAGTTTTATAAAGTAAGTTTTGAGAGAGATTAATTTGTATTTAGCTAGTTGTTTAGCTAATGGGCTTGGGTTTAGGCTTTT
>LUCG01231224.1:0-14422 GCA_001633085.1 Carthamus tinctorius
ATTTCATATTTATAGAACATCATTTTATAAATTGTTACAACAATAAATAAATTAGAAGAATACCTAAAAAAAGAAAACAAGTCGATGCTAACAAATGTCTCAAAATATAATAAATATATAGAAATAATTTTATTAAAAATAGACAGGTATCCGACGGATAGCGGTTCCAAAAATATAAGAACCAAAACTGGAACCTGTCTTAATCGGGTCCGTATTTTAGGAACCGAAACCGGAACCAATCACATCGATTCCGGTTTCAAAAACAAGTACCAGATTCCAATGCTCAACTCTAAAATTTTATTCCATTTATAATTTTGAAAAGGAGGAAACGGTGAAGAGTGCAAATGACAAGGACAGTTGAGAATAAAAAGAGTCAAAGCATGATCCTTGTTTCATGGACCATTCACCACGTGTCGTTTTCATATGCAAACACATGGGTCCCACATGCCCTTTTCATTTCAGATGGACCCACCAGAATTTTGAAATACAAAAGAAATATTATTTTTATGTATACAGTTTGTAAAAGATAAAAAATCAAATATAAACAAAAGCATTTATAAATTATACCAAGCAACAGATATAAAATGTAATTTTGCTATTGTTTTTTTTTATTATTTTATATAATTTACGAAGACGGTAAATTATCTATTTAACTTTTACGAATTTAAAATATTATTTGAAATGTGTACATACTTTATTATATAAAACTTTCGAATTTAAAAGTTTGTTGTAAACGCATGGGTAAGTCGTAAACTTGTGATTAATAAATAAATTTGTTTCTTATTCTCTTTATGCACTTTTTCAATAAATTTAAACCATAGAAAAAATAATTCTTCTAACTAATATGATTACTTTTTTTAGAATACAAATCCAAACATTTATTTTGCTCGGTAGGTTGTAATTGTATAACGATTTTATATAATGATTTGGACATATAATGTTAGGGTCTCTTATATCATGCATAAAATACACCAACAAATGCAAAAACATTATGTGTTTTGTTTTAGGGGTGTGTTCGGTAAAAATATGCTAACTTATAAGCTAGTACATGTTTGGATGAATCAAACCAGTTAATAAGTTAGCTTATTGAAACGTTAGCTGTAGTAACCTTTCAAGAGTTTTTTTTATAGTTTTTTTCAATTATATTCTTAGGCTGTGTTTGGCAAAAATAAACTAGCTGATAAGATAGTCCATCCAAACATGTACCATAAACTAGCTTATAAGTTAGCTTATTGAAACGCTAGTTAAAACATATTTTCAGCAATTTTTTGTAACTTTTTTCGATTATACTATTATCAATATTAATTATTATACCCCAAGATACCCTTTTTGGTCATTTTACGTTCTCATAAGCTAATTTTTGGCAAACATAATTTATTTATAAACTAACTTATCAGCTACTAACTAGCTTTAAGTCAACAGTTAGCTTATCAGTTAGTTTGCCAAACAACCTTTAATACTAATTATTATACTTTAAGATACATTTTTTAACCATTTTACATATTTATAAGCTAGTTTTTACCTAATATAACTTACACAAGCTAATTCATCAGCTACTAGTTTATCAACAACTACCTAACTTATTAATCAACTAGCTTATCAACTAGTTTGCCAGAGAATGCCTAAATTGAATGATAGTATCATCTTTAATAAGAAATATGAAGATGAGGAAAGAAAACATTTGAGCATCATTTGGTAAAAATAAGTTAGCATATAAGTTAGCTTATAAGTCACCTTATAAGTCAGGTACATGTTTGGATAGACCATAACTAGCTTATACGTTAACCTATAAGGTAGCTTTTTGAAAAAATACTCTCACTAACCTTTTGGTGACTTATGAGACTTTTTATTTTTTTATTCCAAATATACCCTTGCTAAGTTTTATACTTTTAATTTTTAAACATGTCCTTTTTTGTCCTTTTACAATCATAAGCTACCTTACCAGTTAGTTTTTACCAAACGTAACTTATTCATCACCTATCTTATCAATAATCAACTATCTTATCATTAGCTATATTGCCAAGTATAGCCTTGTCCCCAAAACATTTCAATTAAATAAAATTGAAATATGAAAAGCCAATATTTTAAAGATTGGATGTGCAAGTAGTTTTGACATCAAATCAAACCAAAATCAGAAAGGGTGGTGAAATGGAAACAAACTTCAGTTACCAACCTGTCAGAAACCCAAAAGCCTCCCCCTCTCTCTCTCTCTCTCTATCTCTCCTCACTTGCCAGTGAATAGTAGTGTGTGACATCCAAAAAGCCAAAAACCTCTCTTCTATCTTTTTCTTTATTTTCTCATACCCAGATAAAGATTGGAGATGGAAAGAGAAAACCCCAGTTACATAACTGCAAAATATTCCATATAAATTGGCCCCAAAAAGCAATCAGATCAAGAAAATCTTCAACCCTCGATCGTCAATTGATTGATTGATTGTGAAATGCACAGATTCTGCTCGCAAAATTTTGCTAAATTCGTCAAGGTCAGCAATGAACTCACGTCTGTTTGAAGTTATTATTTGATCGATATTGATTATGTGTTTGAAGTTAGTTATTCTGATAATTTAATTTGGGGTTTCATGATTTTGCCTAGATTTGTTTGGAGTAATTTTCACTTAGATCTGACTGATAGCGAATTATGCTGTTGCTGACCAACTTCTAATTTATGATTATTTGTTTATCTTTTATCAGCATAGAAATTTATAGATTTTGTCATACTTGTATTTTAGCAGATGACATTTGTGATTCATTTCACACCATATGGGACTCTCTTGTTTTGGTTTTTGTTCTCTAGTGGACTCCAATTGTATGATATACAGTTATTTCTAATCTTGTTTGTGTGTCTGTTTGGAAGAACTGCCTATGTGGTTCATGTGTATTACACCAAAATAAATCTCTTTTAGCATTTTTAGGGAAAAAAGGTCACCTGTTTTGTACTTAATTTTGCGCGGATGTTGTAGCTTCTGAAAAATGGCATTGTTTGAGCCCCTAGAACTAGATTATGCTTGGTATTGAATCTTTAATTTCTTGAAGTAAATTAAGACATGTGATTGGCTTATAAACAAGAGCATAACACATAGATATGCACATAAAAGTATTTATGCAATCTAATCAATCACCCATGAAATTTTTGCTTACTTTTTCTGCTTGATTAGCTTAACCATGATATTATGGAAGAGATGATGTTAGTTTGTATTGAATGTTTATGTTCTAGAATATGATTTATTGTTTATTATCAATACAGGTCTGTGGGTGGAATTATCCGGCAAGTGTATGTGGAGTGTAGCAGCCGTTAGCACCTCTTATACTCATCTGGCATAAGATGGCTTCTGCGAGCCTAGGGGGAGTTGGCAGCTCCAGAAGTGTTGGTGGCTTTAATGAATCATCAAGTTCAGTTGATTGGCTTGGGAGGGAGATGCTTGAGATGCGACTTAGGGACAAAGTGGACCACGATGATGAAAGAGTGAGCGTAAGTTCGCTAGATTGAGGTTTTTGTTGCATTGAAATGTTTTAAGAAAGTAGATTTGTTACTAACTTGTGAAAACTATATTTATTATTTCAGGATAGTGAACCAGAGATAGTACATGGTGTGGGTGCTGAAGCAGGGCACGTAATAAGAACAACGATTGGTGGTCGTAATGGTCAGTCTAAACAGGTTGGCCGCAGCAATTTTTAAGAATTAGTCTTTTTTTTTGCATACACGCCAGCCTTATTTTTATCTTTTATATTTTTGTAAATTTGTGTATGGCAGACTGTGAGTTACATAGCTGAGCATGTGATTGGGACCGGTTCTTTTGGTGTTGTTTTCCAAGTAAGTAAAGCTCGTTACATAGATTCAGCTGGTTTAGATTCTTTATGTGATTTTTTTTTGCGTTCTTGGTGAAGGCAAAATGTAGAGAGACGGGAGAGATTGTGGCTATCAAGAAAGTTCTTCAAGACAAGCGTTATAAGAACAGGGAGCTACAAATTATGCAAATGCTTGATCACCCCAATGTTGTGGCCTTGAAACATTCTTTCTTTTCAACCACTGATAAGGATGAGCTTTACCTAAATCTTGTTCTTGATTTTGTTCCCGAAACGGTTAGTCGTAGTGCTCGGCATTACACTAGGATGAACCAACGAATGCCCTTGATATATGTCAAGCTGTATACCTATCAGGCATGTGCTACTTAACTTTTTTTTAGCTTTGAGTTTACTAATTAGTGTAAACCGTTTCTTGTTCATTGTATTCGGCAATTCACTTGTTGCATGAATGTTAATTCCTAAAATATGCTTTGAATGCATTTTTGGTAATGTGCTCTACTATCAAGATGAGCAGTATGATAGTTTTATTGTTTGAATCTACCTTTCTAAGAGAGTTGTCATTTTATGATTTTATAGTTACGACAAAGTGCTTAGTTTTTGATATTTGGTCTTAAAACTTCATGTTTGGTATATTTGTATGTCTTACTCTCTTGTATGCTTCCGTTTGCAGATATGCAGAGCACTTGCTTATATTCATAACTGCATTGGCATTTGTCACCGTGACATCAAGCCTCAGAATTTGCTGGTAAGATTTTTTCTGAGATTGAATTTAGTTTAATTAGTTGTCCACAAGTTACTCCATGTGTAGTTACCAAACAGTCTTCTCTTTATCGTGTACTTTTTTTGGGCTAATTCATTTGCAAACATAAATGTATCTTTTTTTGTATCCTTTATTCCTTTTAACTTCCAGTTCTTACAAGCTATAGTGATTTAGTATAGCAGCAGCATACAAACAATAGATAAACCTCAATACTAAGGCCATGAGTACCACTATCAATTTTGGGCTCAACCCTTCACTGCCACATCAACTTTCCACTATCCTACCCTCAAACTATCACCAACCTTTCAATCTCGTAACACAACCTTTCATACCCTTTACCATTTTTTATTAATTAAATATATATGTATATATATAGAAGAGAGAGAAAGAGAGAAGGAGAGAAGAGAGAGAGAGAGAGAGAGCAAACCTGGGCGGGCTGGGGAAGCCGCTCACGAAACCGTGGCCGAAACTGCCGGCCGGTGTAGCACACACAGGCTCGAGCCTGCCAGCCTGAGCTTCAACCCGCCGTGAGCCCACCATTTTTGTTTTTCTTTCTGCAATTGCACACACAAAATGGGCTTATATTAGGAGAACAATCACAGGATGGGTACATTTAACAAAACTAGATTGGATGATTGAATTGGACAAATTAAATAACTGTTTCTAATTGTTCTAGTGTTGCAAAACTGTCCATTAACATTATGAATGGGTCCTTGCACTTTTAGATTGGCCTTAAATTTTTTAAAACTGAATTCTGGAAAGTTGTTTGAAACTTCACATATATTAACAAAACTTAGAACCTAACAAAACATGTGCACTTTATCATCGTCAATCCATAGCAGAGACTTTGACGAAGGCGATGAAGGTCAGAAAATCCATAAGGTTTAGATTAGAGCATCAACAAGGTGCAACAAGGGTAAACATATAGATTTCTAAAAAGCATTAAATGGAGACCTAGCCGTTCAAAATTAATATATATATATATATATGTGAATATATATTTATCATATTTGCAATAATTTTTAACTGCATTTGTTTTTTATCTGTTGCAATATTAACAAATTATTTGGCAATATGAAAGTTAAACTATTGATGGAGGCTTCAACATTGTGGCTATCTTTGATATAAGTTAGCAGCAATAGTAGTAGACTAGTAGTAACAACAAATCAAACGTAACACCATTATCAAAGTGGAAAGGGTGACAAATTATGAAATCTTGTGGGAGGACTTGATAACTAAAAAACATATTGGGCAAGGCAACACAAACTTGATGAAGTTTTGTTTATCCAATATTTCTTTAGATAGATATATTACCAGTCATTTAATATATTTACTTTATTGGTTCATGTGTCATTGTATATCATGGACTGTGGCATGGATCGATCAATATGTTCTTCATTTTGTGATTTTGAATTTGTTTTAGTTGTAACAATTTTCATCATATTCATGTGGATTTATACGTGCAGAACGTTGCAGTGAAGTTAGTTGTGCAGCAAGAATATTCGGATGATGTGATACTATTCAACCGTATATATGCATGAATTTGTTTGTTTGTTTTGTGAACATGCACAAAATAAAACAAGTAACCAAAGACTCACATGCATATATATGGTTGAAGTGAAAAAGTTACCTTTATTTCGTATCGTATCATCTAAATGTTCTTGATGCATAAATATCTTCACCGCAACATTCTGCATGTATAACCCGCATGGATTTGATGAAAATTGTTACAACTAAAAAAAAATTCAAAATCACAAAGTGATATAAACATTAAAGTGGAGATGGAAAACATACTCATCCATGCCACAACCCATGATATATAGTCCCACACAAACATGTAAAGTAAATATATATAAACGAGTACAACATATCTATCGAAAAACAGATTGCATAAATAAGATATAACCATTAACTGTAGCATTCAAAGTAAATATATATAAAGAGTCTCCTTCCTTGCTCACCAAGTAAGATTCTCTGTCTTTGCTATGTCTCTTAAGTCTTACCGGGTAAGATATCTGGTCCTTGCCATGCTCAACTGGTAAGGTAAGAGAGTGACACCCGATAGGATTTAGGCGAATGGCCCCTTAGTTGTCTAAGTCCCCATCTATGCCTTTGCTACCACTTAATCACTACCTAGTCTACTTGAGCTTGAAGGTATGCCAAATTTTCAAATTATTGGCTTTGATGTGACTTTCTTTTGTTGTCAAAGGGTGTTAGTGGCACTCTTGATTTCTGCCAGCTCAAGATGTTATTTTTGTACCATTTGTGTAATTGTTTTGTCACCCTCTCGAGATCCTGCTTAAGCCAGTCAAGGTTCTCCTTCACATCTAGCATAGCCAACTTGTGTTGTGTAAGACGAGCCCTAGTAAAAGAGAAGATTCCTAGACTTTTCACATCAAGTAGGGGGCAACTTCTCCATTTACATTCGATAGTATCAAAGTCCAACTTTGGTAGCAAGTATTAAGAGACTTGCTTTCTTTTTTCTCAAAGCTCTATGCAGTGTTGGGGTCAATACTATTTTAGTTTAGTCAAGCCAATCTTAATGAAATGTTTGATCCAAACAAGCTGTGAACAATATAGAGAAGTGAGAGAATGCTTAGTAAGAACTATCTAGATCCATGTACCTGAAAGGTTCTTTCACAGAGATCTAAGACTTACATGTATCAAGAAACTCTAACAAGATACAACAATATCTTAGAACATTATTAAGAACTGGTCTAAGAGCATTGTAGAACTTTCAGGATATTTTGTCTCCTTGTTTGAAAATGCTTGTAGGCAAGCCAAAATGATCGAGTCTGTGCAACTGTGCAGGATGTCTATGTAATGTATCTGGAGCCTGGACTCAAAAAGCTCGTTCTTTTCTACCTAATCCATGATGGTTAAATTTTAACCTTCATGGGGTGCATCAATGCCTTGTTTACTTTGTCTTTTCTCTTTGTGTTGTATTGTGCATGCATTTAGGTTTTGGCTTTCTTAAGGCAAGGTCATAGTACCAAGTCAATGCATTGTGTTGATATGAGCCATTTCTTGTTGTTTTCCTTGCTTGTGGAACTGGGCAAGCATTTCTTGGAATCTATGCTTGTTTTAGAAGTTGTTGAGCCAATTCCATTGATTGTGAACTTGACAATAATGAGATGATGGTTGTCTTGGTGGACTCTTGCCTCGACTTTTTGTGTGTTTCATTGAGGGCATTTGTCTCAAGACTTGGCATGCCGAAAAAGCATATTAGTGGTCTTGTTTTTTGGCCACCTCTTGAGCAAGGGACTGTTTACTAAACGCTTATCCAACAAGCGCATATCAATATCATCTACCTTATTGATTGTAACAAGGACTGAGAAGCTTACCCAATAAGGCACAATGGGAACTCACCAGGTTTAAGGTGTTTACCAATAGTCCATTTTTATGGCCGAGAATCTTACAAGATAAGGTAAATGAGTGTGATATCTATTGCCGATAAGCGCTTACCCGGTAAGAATTTGATAAACGACCCCTAAGTCTCTATAAGGATTTGGGTTGAACTAGGGAGGTTCGTGTTGTTTTTTGCTAGATATTCACCAAGGTCTCCCTAATCATGAGTACGTCAATTGTTGCAACTATTAGGTGGCCCTTGGCTCGAATCTATCCACAACATTTAACAAGTTTTTGAAATCCATCTTTGGAATTTGAACCATGAGATCTGAGAACTTCTTGAAATGGCAGTGAATGGAATTCCCATACTTCAACCCCTTCATGTGGCTCCCCATAATAGGGTTGCATCATGTACCTTTGACTTTATCATTCAAGTTGGTTGTCTTTAAGTAGCACTCTATGTGCTAAACAAAGTTGTTAACATCTTTGACATTTTGAAAGTCATCGTACTCTGTCGGTTGGCGCATCGGACCATCCTTGTAGTTTCAGCAGAACTTCTCTTTTTATGTATCAAAGGCTATCACTTGTTTGCACATTTTCTAATCCACTCTGATTTTTCTTAAGGTCAACCTTCATCTCGACATTATGTGCTTTAATGTTTTCCAAGTGTTCAATCATCTTGCTTTGGGAAGTGCCGAAGTGGCATGATCCTGACGTCTGACGTCTTACGTCATAGTGTTTCAGCGTTGCACTTCTTGATAGTTAGCTTGACGTGTTGTCCTTGTATGTATGTTTGTTGCGATTGAACTTCTTCTAATTCTTGCTCAAGCCGGTCAAGAAGACGCATAGCGTACTCATGTCATATGAGACAAGTCCCTACAGAAGAGAAGATTCTTGGGCTTCTTGTGGCGAGTAGGTAGCAGCTTTCTCATTAACATCAGACAATATATTGGAAAGCGACTTTGTGCCAATGTTTTGTGCATCCGTAGTATCTATATCAATTTAGTTGAGCTAACCCATCCTTAAGAGATTAAAGACTACATAGAACATTGTGATATGAGACATTGCTTTGTATGGTTATTCATCATCAGCTTCTTAAACTCCAACCATAGATAGGTATAAATGATGGATTTCTCTTCTAAGTTTCCTCTCTCTTTAAGGAACCATTTTGGTACATGAATCTTCTAGGTTCCTCAACAATAGTCTAAAGAATGTTACATGTATTAAGAAACTAAAGAAACCTAAACCTGTGCTCGAGAGATAACTGTCCATACACTGATAAGGGATGTATGGATTCTCGAAATATACTAAAGCAGTATGGAGGAGTCAATACTAGTTACTAAGGTAGAGCATTGCAGGGCCTTCTAGGATGTCTTAGGGGGTGTTTGGGAGTGCTTATCTAAAATAACTTATGACTTTTGGTAGAAGTGCTTATCAACTTATGTGGTGTGAGAAAGGAGTTCTTTTAAAAGTGTTTGACTTAGCTTATTGCTGTACCAGAAATTTATAAGTTGATAAGTTATTTTTTAGTGTTTGACAAATTTAGCTTATGTGTGTAAAATGACCAAAAAGGACATTCATTGAATGAAAGGGAATGAGTTGCTTCAATAAAAACAAGGGTATAGTTGTAATTTGGTTTCATAAGTTGAAAAGGAGTTTCCAAAAGTTAGAATGGATTGACTTATGGAAAATGACTTATTAGCTTCTCTAGGATAAAATAAGGAGTTTTCCAAACTACCTATCCAAACACTTAAAAATGACTTATTTCCTTCTCCAAGATGAAATAAGTCATAAGCACCTCCAAACAAGCACTCCCAAACACCGTCTTAGATTCTTTTTTGGTGAATGCTACATAGGAAATTCAATTAAAGATGCACGTACGCCTACCGCCTGTGTGGTACCTTATATATCCATTTATTTGTTCTTTGATAGTTTTAGTTTGTTTTTTATGTGCGACCCCACTACATGAACTCTTTTTGGTTTTGCAAGGGGTATTAGGAGTTCACTCTTTTTACACTACCTTTCTTTTGGATTTTGCAAAGAGGTTGCTCCCACTTGCTATTTATTGTGCAGTTTTGTTCAGTAAACAAATTAATGTACATCTGAAAAGTAAAATTTGTCTGCTTGCCTCACTAAGATAGAACTAGAACATATTGAGAAATAGAGCGAGTGCCAAGTTTGCTAAGACGAGTTTAACGTCGTATTTGAAAGGACTGAGCCGCTAAGTTGCTACTTTCAGGTGAATCCACACACACACCAGCTGAAACTTTGCGACTTTGGAAGTGCTAAAGTTCTGGTAAGTCTTACAAACATGTTCATGTGGTCCCATTATGTTATCGATAGTGTGTTTACATTCTCTAATTCCTTTTACAGGTGAAAGGAGAGCCCAATGTTTCCTACATTTGTTCAAGATATTATCGGGCTCCAGAGCTCATATTTGGTGCCACGGAATATACAACAGCTATAGATATATGGTCAACAGGTTGTGTGATGGCCGAACTACTACTCGGACAGGTATTTTAGTTCTTTAGTTTTTTAAGGGTTCGTTTGGTTTGCAGGAATGGAATGGATTTGGGGGGATTTGGATTTCAAATACATTCCGATCCCGTGTTTTGTTTGTAGGATTGTCTGGATTTGAAATTCTTGGATTCCTTTGAAATCCCAAGGGGGTGGCTAGGATTTCAAGGGATTTTGAAGGTCTTGTATATAATAATGTTTTAAAATATGTTAAATACATTTTGTTTTCTAATAGTTAGTTAAATAAATGATAATTTAACTATTTATATACTTTTTAATGATCTTTTTATAAATAATGGAATTCAAATCCATTCCAAATCCTGCAAACCAAACACACAAAAGGATTCTAAATCCTCCTAAATCCAAATCCCCCAAATTCAAAATTCTACATGAAATCCAATCAATTTCATTCCATTCCTACAAACCAAACGGACCCTAATGGGTATGTTTGGTATGCTGGACAAAACAAAACTTGTCCCATTTTTTGCGCAACATTAGACTCGGATAGTATGGGTAAAATATGTGGAACAAAAAATGAGGGAGATGGGACAAGTTTGGTAAATTACTAAATTACCCATGATTGATTAAAACCCTAAAAATTTCTATAATTCTTTCACCCATCAACCTCGCTCTTGTTTGTTCGGTCCCATCTGCATACCATCAATTGAAGTAGCCCCATTCTGTTTAATCATTCTCTTAGCCGATTTCATATGCAGCCATTGTTTCCTGGAGAAAGTGGTGTGGATCAGCTAGTTGAAATCATCAAGGTAAGTTATTCAATTGTCACATTTTTTTAGGTCCGTTCTTGCATGATGAGGTTTCAAGGAAACTAGTCCCCCAAGTTGAACTTGTTTCATACTAAAATACATTTTATATTGTAATCTAATGTTATACAGGTCCTGGGAACACCTACTCGAGAGGAGATAAAATGCATGAACCCGAACTACACTGAATTTAGATTCCCGCAAATAAAGCCTCATCCATGGCACAAGGTATGCCTTTCATGCATGATCAATAAATATTTGTAATCCTATTCTTCTTGTTTGATGTTTACGACATAAATTTATATGCTTTTCCCGCCATGGTTTGCTACAATTTCTCGTCATTCAACCGTTATCAGCTTGAAATTATGCATTTCTCGGTAGAAAGAATGATAGTTTTATGCAATAGTGATTATGAACTTATTTTTTTTTTCAGGTGTTCCAGAAGCGTTTACCTCCAGAAGCGGTGGACTTAGTTTGTAGGTTTTTCCAGTATTCACCAAATTTGCGATGCACTGCTGTAAGTGTTATATATATATAGGGTCACGTTCAAATGAAAACTCAATTTGACTGCGAACATGAGGACAGCCGTGAGTGTGCCACGTGTCCTATGCGGCTCATTTTCAATCTGAATAATACAAGATTGTTCAGACCAAATATTATGCATTGTTCAAGGCGAATAATACAGTATTCAGACGAAATAATACGACATTCAGTTTATTCAATCTGAATACTGTATTATTCGCCTTGAATGATGCATGATATTCAATTTGAGTAATCTTGTCTTATTCAGACTGAATATGCCACTTGGCGCGCTCTCGGCTGTTCTCACGTTCGCAATGATAAATGAGTTTTCATATGAACTTCTCTTTTTTTTTTCTCTCTCTCTCTCTCTCTCTATATATATATATATAAATATAAGTTTGGCATATATAAATGAAACATGAGATGAAATGAGTAAAGTAGTAAAATTGTAATTGCAGTTGGAAGCTTGTGTTCATCCTTTCTTTGATGAATTGAGGGATCCAAGCACCCGTCTTCCTAATGGTCGCCCGCTTCCTCCACTCTTCAATTTTAAACCTCAAGGTAAGTTGATTTTTTTCGCGATAGATAGAAATGAATCAAAGGAGCAAGTAAGTAAATAAGTAAAAAAGAAGCTATATTTGTGTTTGTTGCAGAGCTTGCAGGCATCCCTAATGAGACTGTGCAAAGGCTAATACCAGAGCATGCAAGAAAGCAGAATTTATTCATGGCTTTGAACACCCACTGAGTTTGTTATTAATTCTTTTTCTCCTCCCCATTGCAGGTTATTACTTGTTTATGTGTTAGTAATTAGTAGTATTATATAATATATATATAAGACTTGAATTTGGAAAGGTGGAGAGGAAGATGGTATTTATATATATATATATTGTAATCCCTTTTTCTTTTCACCCCAAGATGACAGACTTAAGTTTTGATTGTGGAAGTTTATATGATTCTAATATATTTATTTATTTGTAACAATTTTGTTAATGGATTGGTTGGGGAAACAGTTGGAAACAAAGTATGGTCACAGAGGTACTTTTGCAAATCTCAACATGTTTGTTATTCTATTTTTAGTATGCTTGTGGAAATGACATTTACTAAACGTTTACTCGGTCAAGTAGTTACGTTAACCCTAACTACTCATTGAAGTTTTCACTATGGGGCCATTTACCAGGGTAAGTAGTTACCAATAACATTTACCTTATTCATTGAGCATGACATCGACCGAAAAGCTTACTCGGTAAGAATAAAGACGAGTACCAAGAGTCTTACTTGGTAAGTGTTGGAAACGACTCCTACCAGTAAGTGCTTACCAGTCTTAAGATGCTTACCGATAATCCATTTTCATGGCGGAGGGCGTTACACGATAAGATAAATGAGAGTGATTGCTACTTGGTAAGAATTTAGTGAACGACCTTTAAGCTACTCTTCATAAAACTCAAAAAACTGCCAAGGGGCTGTGCCCACCCCTAGGGTGCTGCCCCTAGAACTCGGACCCTTTACCCTTGGTTTATAGCGATCTAAAGTTAGGGGTAATATTTGTGAGCATACACTTTACACCTCCTAATTCACGCATGTTTGTCTCATCACTCTAATCGATCCAAGGTAAATAAAATTACATTAAATCATGTGTTTTCTTTAATTTTTGAAAATTCAAGGGAATAATTAGTCTTTTTATCTAGGAAGGTGTTAATTATGGTAGTAATTATCTATTTTCTATTCTTGGGATATGATCAAATGGGTACCAAGATTTGTATCAGTTAGGATGGTTTCAAATGAAACCAACCCTAAGGCCATCCGCATTGGAGGCGGTAGAAGACCGGTACCACACCGGTATCGGTGGTGAACACCAAAGTGGGTGACCGGTAGGAGAGTGGTATCGTACCACACCAGTACCCGTTTACCGACTCTCTCCCCTACCCACCCCTCCTTTCTCTCTATCTCTCTCTTCTCTCTCTCTCNGTATGAAATTGGTATGAGTAAGGATGGTATGGTGGTGGTAAGGTGGTGTGACGCTTAGGTGACAGCTAGTATGAGTGGTACTGGTAATGATGGCCTAATAATGGTAATGATGGCCTAATAAATAATTATTCTTTGTATCAAATTATACTAGAAAAGTGGATTCCAAGATTTATATATATAATTATTTTTTGTATCACATTATACTATTTTTAATGAAAATGATATAAGGCTTAATGTTACCCTAAGTACCTGACTCCAAAAAGCACATATAATTGTGGTTCTTCCTAAATATTTATTAGCAATTGGTACCTGTTAAGATTATATTTTAATATTCTTTATCATCCTCACTATCAGATAAGTAATATGTTTTTACTTTTTAATTTNATATAAAAGAAAAAACATATTGAGCATTTTAGGTAGTCCAACAGTTAAATTAACAGAAACAATAAAAATATTTTAAAAGTTAATTTTTTAGACCATCTTCAATAATTATGCATTTTTTTTAAAATAGAGTGAGAAAAAGCTAAAAATCTCTAATAAAATTTGCATCAAACTCCAACAACTATTCTATTATAGCAACTCTAACATTAGTCATATTATTAAAATATTCGATATATTTTATAAAATAGTAGTTCTCTCTCATGAACATTTTATGTTCAATACATCTCATTGGTTAAGAGTTCAAAATAATCATTTCCCTCTCTAAGGCCATCCTTAACCCATCGGTATGGGAGGCCGGTAC
>LUCG01231243.1:0-22125 GCA_001633085.1 Carthamus tinctorius
TGCGAACTTTAGGACAGCCGAGAACGCGACACGTGTCCTATTCAGAATAATACAGGACTATTCGGACTGAATATTATGCATTATTAAAGGAGAATAATATAGTATTTAGACCGGATAATTCAACATTTTGTATTATTCAGTCGTATTCCCCTTAAATAATGCATAATATTCAGTCTGAATAATCTTGTATTATTAAGACTCAATATGTCACGTGGCACACTCTCGGCTGTCCTCACGTTCGCAATCAAATTTGAGTTTCCATTTGAACTTTCGTCTACATATACATANTGATATGCTTTGTTAATCAGATAACATATATAGATGGTTAAATGAATTTGTATCTGCTGTAAAATTCGTTTATGGATTTGTGGTATTTACCATTATTTGGAGTTTGTATGTCAGTCTGTGAATTCAGTAGGATATCAGGACATGTATATGTTACATGTAGATGCTCTGATTTTATTGATTCGTGTTGTATTGTTGATTACTTGATTTTAGGTTTTTGTTTAATGGACAAGTTAGGTCACATATGTACAAATTGCGGAGGTTTCATTTGTGAACTCTACCATTCTAGTGAACTTTGTGAACCAATCTAAACCACTCATTAATTTAATCAATGGTTTAAAATGGTAGTTCCGTTTTTTAGAGATCATGGGTAGAAGGTTATCTATAAGTGATCTAATCCTAGCCATTGATTAAACTAATGAGCGGTTAGGATTGGTTCACATAATTCACTAGAATGGTAGAGTTCACAAATGATACACGTTCTATACAAATTTATTCACATATAAGTCAGCTATACAAAAAAATTATGTGTCTCTATATACATACATGGAGAGGTGTATGCAGGCTCACTAGTGTGTGTATAAGTATGTGCTAGTTTTCTGTTTCAAGTGTTAGTGTTTAATCATTTCATTCGATTCTATTGGATGTATATGAAGTGCTGAACATATGCCTGTGCATGTTAAATTGACAATATATACCGTGTGTAATACTGTTATGTCCTTGTTGTTCCTGAACTACATTTTGTGCATTTTGTTGGCACTACAGGACTTCAAATTTATGTTCATGAACACAATTAGGATTTCAGACAAACCATTAAACATGGTGTACAGTCACAGTAGGGGAGATCAGCGAACCATGCTTGATGGAACGCTAGTGATTGACTCAGCCAACAAGGTATCGGCTAATCATGTGCTTGGTTCTGGGAATTGCAAGTTGAAGTACACTTACGTCCATGGAGGAGTGACTACATTTGAGCCCAGCTATGATTTGGCGAAAGATTCATGGGATTTTGCGGTTTCTAGGAAGGTGTATTCAGATCATGTGTTAAAGGCTGTGTATCAGACATCCAGCCAAAATTTGCAAGTAGATTGGTCGACGAGATCAAAGATGATTGGATCTTACAAGGTATCTCGTCATGATCCTTACTATACTTTCTTGCTTGCCTTGCTTAATAGAAGGGAGGTCATCCATTTACTTTATAAGACTTAATTGGACTCCTGACAATTTAAGTTCTGGACTGTTCAAAGTCGACTGATTATAAGCACTAGGGCTGTTTGGCAAAAATAAGCTAGCTTATAAGCTACTACCTGTTTGGATGGACCATAAGCTAGCTTATTGAAACGCTAATTGGAGTAGCGTTTTGGGAGCCTATTTTTGTAGCTTTTTCCAATTATACCCTTATTAATATCAACTATTATACCCCAAAATACCCTTTTTGGTCATTTTACATACTCATAAGCTAGTTTTTGCCAAACATAATTTGTTCATAAGCTNACTAGCTTATTAGCTACTAGCTAGCTTATCAGCTATTTTGCCAAACACAACCTAGGTGTAAAACGGATGTTATATGGACCAGAGATGCTAAACTAACATATGCATATGATTAGCACATTCAACATTAAGCGGATTTGGAATATTCGTATTCTTCTTTCTATTTATTCCAATATCAAAATTTTGGATTCTTTCCTATGAAAGCTTACAGAATATATACTAACAAGCAATTGTTGAACAAATATTGAAATTACAAATTAGACCTAGCTATTATGACATCTTTTGGTGTACAAGGTCTTTTATGTACCCAAACGACCCACCAGTCAAAGGCTAATTATATAATTTATGAAGAGAATTTTTAGCCTTTTTAGCAATTTTAGAACTCTAAGAAGGTTCCTTACTTCCCTAAACTTTATGATATTAAATTCATGTTATTATAACTATTGCTTAGATGGTTATTGCTCCTAAATATGGCTAAAATGTAGACAGATATTTAACAGGAGTGGATACTAAATGGACGCAATGGTCGATTTCAATATTCTTATATGTCTACAATTTGAAGATATATAGTACAGAATACAAATAATATCCATTTTAACTGGACAACATCAACGGTAAATCAGTAATCTGCTTTTCTAATATTTATTGACAACCCTAATAAGCACTAAAGATATTATTCTTAACTACTCTAGCAGATCTTAAAGCAATTATTCTAAGCACATAGCAAGATGGTTCTTCTTCCTAAAAGCACCGATAAGTGGACTAAGACTAACTGTGGTTGCTTAAAGCAAGCTTTTGTATCTCAGATAAATAAGTGCATTGTTTTCTTCTTCCATGCTCTAATAACATGTTGAATCTAAACAACCTCAAAGGGGCCTAAATGTTGACTTATGTGGTTCCATTGGCATGGATGCCATGGTACTTTGCCCTTTCAGATCTAATAGCTAGCCTATACATTTTGTAGTCAAAGTCAAAGACTGGTTGCCCTAAGGTGGCTTTGGAGCTAGAGTTCTGAAAAATCTCTCAAGCCAAATATGAAAAGATCTGTTTGTGTAAGATGATGAAAAATGGAAATTAAATTAAGGGACATTTGGTGTCTTGTATTCATGAATGTTTACCCTGTTGACCCTGTGTGCTGAACTGCTGATTAAATATACAACTGGACTAGCCGCTAGTTATTCCAAAAAACAAGACTTCTGATTATGCGTTAGGAGTAATCTTGGTGGCTGGTGCACAATGATTTTCTAGTTGATATGGAAGGCATATATGATATAATACATAATCTTGTAGGGTTATTGAAGTAGGAGTGGGGAACTGTTTCACCAACAAATCTTCTTAATTACGCTTCTTGTGGAATATCTTTATAACTGACTGCAAAGAGGTATAAACACAATTAAAAATCCTATCTGTAGGTGGATAATGTAATCTTTTATCATACTGCATTCTAAAAGCAAGGTTACCAGACCCTGTGACTTGGCTAAGTCAGGCTGAAATAACAGCACCGAATAGAGAAATCTTTATTACTCGATTCCCTCCTCGTGAGAAGTGCAATAGTTTCCATTTTTCTGATATCCCACGATAATAGCAACCCTTTTCTATTATATAATTTTCAAGCTAGAACAACCATTTTGCCCATGGTCTGTTGTCAGGATTACATACTTTTGTGTCCAACAAACTCCCCTAACTTGTTATATTGTAGTGAATTTAATACATTTGGGTACCAGTCAATGAGCTTGAAATACCCTCTTAGCTCGGGTTGGCCACATGATGAAAACCCCCTGCCCGATCATTGAGCTACTCCTTGGAGGTTAACCAGTTTGCATTTGGGCATTTTATGGTCAATTATAGTTTTTGTGTTTCGACTTCTATGTGTTTCTGAATCTACAGGAAGTTTATGATGTTCTATTGGAAACTTTAACATTTCTGAATCGTTCCTATCCACAACAAAAAGCATTCTTCATTGATGCTCATCCCTTAAACTGGTCATTTAATCTATCGTTTGCCATAAATTCACCCATTTTTGTTGTCTCATGGATGATTATGGTTTTCTTCCGATGAATTACAAGTGTTAAGTTTATCCTATTTATATAAAGCAGTTTTCTTATCTTGAATTAGCTTACCTGAATAATATCATTTTTTATGCATAATTTGTTTTGAATACATATTTTACTCATGAATTTGCAGCAATTGCAGTAGATTTCAATCTCTGTGTGTCCTTTCAATAGATTTTTATTAGCGTGCTTTAATAAACAAGTGGTTATTATGGGTATAAGACTTGGGGGCTGTTTGGTTAGTTTTTCATTAAGTCCTATATAGATAAAATCATCTGTATGGATTGGTAAGATATTTGTTTAGGACAGTTTTCCGTAGATGGAATGAACGTGTTTTTAAAATTGGGAGAAGCAAGTTTGAAAAAACTTGTTTTTGAAATTAAGCTCATTAAGCTGCTAACAAACAGGCCCTTACAGTCAATGATGTATGTTGACCATGATCGAGTCCCGTTACTGAATATAAATAATCATCGTGCTTACACCAGAAAAGCATTTTCTAACTACATCTCTTTTACGTTTGCCAGGTTTCAGCACATTTCAACTTGGAGGACGGAGTAAAAGTCCCGAGATTAACTGCTGAGAGCTCGTGGGATTTCGAAATGTAAAACTCCTTTGCGGTTTCTGGTCACAGAAACATATTCCCGTTAATTGGTATCAGTTTACTTGTTAACTTGGTATGATCTTGTTTCGAAAATTGTACAACTGTTTAGAATACTTTACAAATGCTTATAAACATCCTTGTCTAAAATTGTTGGGTTCATATTGAGCCATAAGACTTGGTTTTTATTCTCCCATATATGTTATGTTGTTTTTCACCTTTGTAATGCATTGGGAACTAACCACCGAAGCGCCTACCGTAGTTTTTGTTCGGTTGTCTTGCTACTGGGCTCGTTGAGGTTAGGGATCCTATCTATATGCACCGGCACAAGCTTTACCACACGTAGAGGAGAGGGCGTGGGGTTCGTCAAACTTACCAGGTAAAACGAACCGAGCCAAGTTGAGTAGCAGGAGCTTCGAGCTTGGCTTGAAAAAAGTATACCAGGCTTAAGCTCAGCTTGAGCTTGAATAACTTTTTCAACACATGGCTCAAGCATGAGCTGGAGCTCGAATATTTTTTGAATTCGAGCTCAAGCTCGATGCTTGTGTATTGGCTCAAACTCGCGATCAATTAATTATCTTGTTTAGTGGCTCGAGCTCGATAATTTTTATGTTTTGATTGTATGATTTATGAATTTTTATGAGAAAGTTTGGCTCGAAAAAATATATGCTCGAATAGCTCGGCTTGACTCGAATAATTTAATAGAGTTCTCGAGTCGAACATTGGTGTTACGAGGCTTGACTCCAAGTTCAATGAATTGTATTTTTTGCATGAGATTGACTCGAGCTTGATAATTATTAAGTTCGAGCTCAAGCTAAATGGTCTCAAGCCTGACTAGCTTGTCAAAAACTCAGAACTGTTTACTCCCTTGGGTTGAAGGTAAGCTTTTATAACCCGATAAGCTCTTAATGGATAAGAGGTATCACCTTCACTTACCGGGTAGGACTCTCGAGACTTGTCATCCCTACCAAATTGGATTCTTTGATGCTTCTTATGTTCATCTAATAAAGTGATTGAACCAGTAAACACTTACCAATGTGAGCGCTTACTAAACGGTCCTTGCTTATTAATGGCCATAAAAGAGTGATGTCATGCCTCTTTTTTAAACCGAAGGAAGTGACACATGTCATGGTTGATTATTTGTGCCCGAGACTAGAGTCTGACTTTCTAGTCGAGCAACATTTAAAACATCTCCAATAGCTACTCTAAAATATGGATTTCTAGATTAGTTTGCTTCTATGATTATTAAAAAATATTTTATAAAATATAGAGAATAGAAGATAGAAGCTTTAAATTTCCAAATTTTAAGAAATATTTGGAACTTAATATTTATGGAGGCATGATGGATTTATAAAATATTTAATGATATGATTTACAGTAAAACCTCGAAAATAAAGAATCTTTTTTTGAGGGGAAAACCAAAATAGAGAATCTTTTAGAGTTTAATGTAATTTCTTTAAGAAATTTAAACTTTATCTTTATCTGTTGGAGATGCTCAATGTTCTACTATGATGAGTTTAATGTAATTTCTTTAAGAAATTTAAACTTTATCTTTATCTGTTGGAGATGCTCAATGTTCTACTATGATGTTATGCAGAAATCGTTAAGAGTGTCTTTGTACGATGTCTTTATATGACTGTTGTGGAGGAGGTTGTTATAATTTTTTTAAAATAGAGTATCAAAGTCAAAATCTTTTACACATACCCTTTTTCAATTAAGTTCAAATGAGAATTTGTTCAATTTACGAGAAGACGAGAAGTTTCAAAACCGTATATGATTAAACACATGTTGTGTTGGTAGACACATAGTGGGCAGACCTCCCCCGCGACCTTTTGGGTGTGCACAAGTCGGTTGCGACTCTTTTGAATGTGTTTGATCATATATGATTAAACGTTTGTATCACGCACAATCAATATTATTTTGAAATTTTATCATCTTTTTGCAAATTGATAACTCATCATTTGATCATCCCTCCACTTCTACTGTTTTACATGTAGATTTTGTTACTGCTAATCTCGCTTGCACCTGGCGAGTAGTATATTCGTGTTTATTACAATATTACTTGATCCATACGCCAAAAATTACAAATTTGAGATTATGTTAGGCAACCATAAGTTGGCATGCTATTTGCATTTATTGATAAAATATCGCTTGGTTAGTTATAATCTAGCTTAGAAAGGTACTTCAATTAATGTTTCACCAAGGTTGTAAGGTTCTCTTTGTTCTTCTCTAGAATAATGCCATTAATTTTTTCATTTAATTTATTCAACATGTATTATCAAATCATTTTACATCGTTATATATTTTATCATTTACTTTTTATCGATTATAATTAATATATTAATTAGTTTATCATCTAAAAGTTAGCTTCTTGGTCGATAACTAACTTGTTAGCTAGTTCGTCGAACATAATCGAAGGCAAAAGGAAGTTGCTGAAGATGGTTTGGGGGTGTTCACCGATTGAAATCCATTGGATGAAAATGGAAGAATACCGGTTCAATTATCTTTTGAAGCTTGAATTTTGTCAACCGGTCCAATCAAATTCATTGTGTTAGCTAGTTGTGTTTCATTAATCATGTTTAGTCCATCCAATGTTCTAATTTTATAACTAGCCAATTACCATTTCAATCAACCATTCATATGTTTTTTAGTTGAATATAGAAGAATATTTAATGAAGTCCAAAACATGTAATAGGATACATACAAAGGAACGTTTAAATATGGTAACAAGTCTTGATTGTTATTGTGATTCTTCAAAACGAAAACCTTGAGAACTTGTATCTCCATCTAATTGACCTATTCATAATTCCACGCTTTATTCAAAGTAGCAACACAAGTTTGCCTTGATATCCCTAACCAACATTTCTACAAAGTGGATAAATATTATGAGCAGTTTATAATTCAGAACTTGATAGTAAACTGTAATATAATACAATTACCTTTACTTCTACCTTTTCATTTGCTTCGTCCATGTCAATTGATATTGTTTGTTGAGTCCAATTTTCAATACAGTGTGCATGTGTAAATTTAGGAGTTAAAACAACTTTGATATTGATCAATGACATGCCAACCTGTAGAAAATGCAGACACAAAGGCAACAACATATAACAAATACATCTTGTGTTGTAATGCAAAGAATCATAAATTCGCTCGTGTTCCTTCTTCACAACGACGAAGTATCAAACCAATTGTGTCTATGTTTTCACATGCATAAGTGAAGTGTTTATCAACTTTTGTTCAATAACTTGCTACTTTCAACTTTTTTCTTACATAGTTGATCAAACAAAGGATGTTCATCAACATCCTTATCTATAATACAACTAACACATTACGTTCGATGTTTGATTACTTGTTAATTTAATATATTATATGTGTTCTAAAACGGTGTATGTCTTGTGTTTAATGTCATTTGCCTCAACTAGATCTCAACTACAAAAACCCAATGCAATAGACATTCTCATCCTCATACCTTAACGTTCCCATTCCCTCAGCTCAAATCAAACAGACCCTCGTTTCAATGGCCTTAAAGCCTTACATTTTGGCTTGAAATCTATACCAACCCATCCTTCTTAACACCATAGTTACTTATCAAGTGTAAAAGCTCACGATTCACTTTGAAAGTATGCATTGTAGACCAAACTGTTTCTAACTTTTTCCTACAGATTTACGATACTCCTCGTATTTCAATCCTTAATAAACCCTTGAATTGTTGTTATTTGCTTATGATTTCGTATGAGCTAGATGGATAAAGTTCAATTAGGTGGTTTATTGATATGACAATATTTGTCATTCCTCATCAACTCCCCAATTGAAATAAGCATCCTACGTGTATAACATATGACGAAACATGTTTGATTTAGGTTCATCTTGAACCATACGATTCCAACAATGAATGTACTGGCTTGAATATCTACTTCAATACATTGACCGTATTAGTTGCTTACATGGACTATGTCCAATAAATTGGGGTGTTATTGTCAATAACTAACATATTGTTAAGAAAAGTATCATTTTCGTGCTTCAATTATATGTGAAATGACATATATCAAAGGATAAGCACAAATTTTATTCTAAGAGAAATTTGCAATTTCAAATGTAACTCTAATTCATACACAACTATTACAAGATAAGATCGACATCGATTTTTGGTTCACAAGTTCCAACATATATACAAGAGAAATTGTCCAATTTTAGTTGATGGGGACCTCTAACTGAGGCTAGACGAACACAAATCGTCCTAGCGTGTCGAGATGGGGCTAGTCGGAGTGTTGAGTCCATAGAGTCTGCACAACGGTTCTGACACCATTTGAGAATTTGTGCAGTCCCATATCACTTTCCAATAGAGCCTTTAAGGAGAAAGAGGAGGTTAACATATATACAATGGTTCAACTCTCTCTGATCTAGGACTTTTAACAATGTTAAAATCATACTTTAAATATTTATCTGATATTCAAAAATCCTCAATAAATTCTATATCAAATAGAAATTGTACTTACCTTAGAACCAAAGAAGTACTTTTTAAGGTACAAACAACATTTCACTTTACAAATCATGTCTAGCTCAGTTGGTCTTTATAAGGATGGTAACATCATGGGGGGATGTGGATGGGATCCCAGTTTACTCGGGTTCGATCCCAAAGGGAGTCAATTTAAGGGCATGAGGAGTGCCCAGTCATTGGGTTGGTCCAGTCATAGACTGAGCAACCCCAGCCCAGTCAAAGGCTGTGGTTGGGCTCTAGGTCCAGCGTAAGCTGGGCCGAGACAGAGGCAGATTAGTGGGATGTCCATGGATGCTCGATACCGCCGGAAAGATGTACGTGCGTGTGTGCGTATGTTCGTGGTAGTCGTTCGTTGGTTTGATGCCGCTATGCCTTAAAAAAAACAACACTTCACTTTGCCAACCTAAGTAAAACGAACTAATAAAGTAATAATTCAAGAAACTCACAAGGGGTGAAAGTGACACTAGACCAAACCCAAGGGTAGGTTTTGTCCATGATGGCAAACAATACATCAGTTTTACCGCCTTTCCAAACAAATTTCGAAAAAAATCTGGCGCCAAAATCCGCCATTTTTGCATATCTCCCTCCATAACTTCCCCTTGATTTATCTTTTTATCTCATCTGCAAATTCACACTCGTTCAGATCCAGTTCTTCTTCATCTTCCTTCTCCAAATCAGAACCCTAATTCAGCCAATTCGAACCACAGATCGATGGAAAGCGATGACGATTACGAGTCCTTTACGTTTCCAAACGACCAGCCTTCGCCTTCGCCTTCGCCAAAGCATCGAAGGCTCAAACGCCTCAAGAAGTCGTCCACGGTTGTTTTGGATCAACCAGCAGCTCCAGTCGAATCAGTGGCTGAACTAATTGACTTGCCTAGAGTTGACTTTGCGAGCCTAGAAGCCCTAGAATCTTCCGATATCCGAGCATTTGATGATTCAACCGAGCCTCTTTCGTCTCGGTCGTCTCCGCCGTGTGAGGATGGCGACGGGGAAGGTAGAGAATCGAGCTATGGTTTCGATGACACGCTTGTGGATGGAGATCCGGAGGAAACTAAGAAAGCATCAGAAGTTGAAGAAAGTTTTGGTGACGATGGAGAAGAAAAGGATGATTCACGTGTGAATAGCGATCGGAAGGTAAGAAAGAGGGATTTGGAATTCGAAGAGGGTTTGAATGATGATGATGATGAGATGGAAAACAAATTAGGTTCTGGTTCTGGTGATACGACTGCCAGAACAGATCGGAAGGTAACAAAGAGGGTATTGGAGTTTGACGACGAGAATAATGGGAGTGGAGTGGATCAAAGGGGTGAAAAGGAAGGAGAAACTATAGACATGAAAACTAAGGAAGTTGATGATGGTGTGATGAATGAGAAGAAAGGGAAGAAAAAAAGATTAAAGAGTTCCAGTGAGGATCCAAAAGCCAAAAAATCATCTTCCAACAAAAGAAGGGAAGAAAAGGTACATCTCTGATTGATGTTTATGTGTGTGTTTCATGTCATTTACCAATTTTATTCTTCATATCAAGGCTGTGTTTGGCGAACTAGCTGATAAGCTGGCTGTTGACTAATAAGCTAGATAGTAGATGATTAGCTAGTTTGGCAAAAACTAGGTTATGAGTATGCAAAATGACCAAAAAAGGTATCCTGGGTATAATAATTAATATTAATAAGGGTATAATTGGAAAAAGCTCCTAAAACGCTACTCCAACCAGCGTTTCAATAAGCTTTCTTATAAGCTAGCTTATGGTAAATGTTTGGATGGACTAGCTTATAAGCTGGCTTATTTTTGCCAAACACAGCCAAAAGCTACAAAAGAAGCTGAAAAATCATAATTATTTTAGTGGCATTGAACTATTTCTGATCATGTTTCTATGTCAATTGTTGATTACCTGGATTTATAGGAAAGAAAAGCTCATCTTGAGCAACTTCATGCTGAATCTCAGAGACTTTTAAGAGGTGCTTGCTTGTCATTTGTATAATCAGCTTGGTGCTATTAAATTCTAGCAATGCATTTTATTTATTTTTTACCACTTTATGTATTTTTTGTGTTTCTATTGTTAGAAACTAGAGGTGCATCGTTTAAACCGGTACCACTTGTGCAAAAGCCGATATCATCGATTTTGGATAGAATAAGACAAAGGAAGCTTGAGATGTCAAAGAAGTGAGTATTGAATATTGATCTTGGTTTGTTGCATTTTGATAAGTGACTTATATCTCTCGCTTTATTAATCTTTCTTGTTTTAATATGCAGGTTTTGCCAGCCAAGTTATAGTGAATCTGTCAAGGAATATGATGGTTGTCTGAAAGAGGCTGCAATAGATCATTCCAAGAGTTTAGAAACAGAAGTTGGTGGCTTACCAGAGTCAGTGAAAGAGGAGAAAGCGTCAAGTGTCCTGAATGGAGAGCCTGGGCCAGATGATATTTGTACGGATGGACCTGATGGATGTGGAGAAGAGAAGAGTTGTGACAATGCATCTTCACAAATGGTATGCAGTTATGGATGATAAAACTATGTTATGCAAGAATTATTTTGTATGTTTATTATTCTAGATGTATTGTGGTATTAAGAATGTTTATTGGATGCTTCATATTACTGACATTAAGGCAAAAAAGTTATGTTAATGACATGTTACTGAGATGTTTTTGCTTGTTATCCAATAGAAGTTTTGATATGAAGGTATCTTTTTTATGCTGCTACAGGCTTTGGATGAGGAGCCTACACCTGTTATTCGAGCTCCAGTTAATGATACCGAGGTTGCTTTTAATTTATAGCTCTTCTAAGAAAAGAATCTACAAAACTTATGTTTGGCCATTATTGTCAATGTATGCTCAGTTACTCTGCTAATTGTAGGAACTTTTTGGTGATTGTGAAACAAGCGATAGTAAAGAGTCTAAAGATGAGGAGGCTCTCGAGCAGACTGTTAGTTCTCAAGAAGAGGAAATGGGACCTTCTTGGCTAACCATGAAATTGAAGCTTGATTCTGCTCCTGATGATGTGTAAGTTTGAGTCAACTTTTATATCTTTGGCTGTATCTTGAAGCAAAATTGATTTTTTTTCCCTACATCTTATAGAGGGGGAGCTTTCTTTTGGATGAAAATGTTAATGCCTATAACTTACATATATGGTTCTTCGCCAATTTTGCAGTTCTGATGAAGAGGAAAATGACAAGGAGAATGTCGAACCCCACGTTCTTAAACATGCTAAAGAGTGTTCCCCTCCAAAAGGTGATCCTGTTAAAGCATTTGTTGATGATGAGGCTGAGGAAGAAGATGATAGTGATAATGACCGAATGCGGTTTGGAGATGAAGAAGATGAAGATGATGGTGATACTGAGGAGCTTCGTAAGATGATAGCAACTGGGTATGTAGAAAGACCAATTGACAAGGAAGCTCGCAATGAACTTCATCAAAAGTGGCTTGAAGAAAAAGATGCAGCGGGAACTGATGATCTCTTGCGAAGGCTAAATGTTGCTTCTAAACTCAGAGAGGCATCTTTACTTGATGAGGAGGAAGGTGAAGAGGATGTAGAGCCGTTTGATGATGTTGAAGAAGATGTAGAACGACCGAAGGTTCCTCGAATGAATTCAAAGAAAGCAAAAGAAATAATCGCTCAGATGTTTACTGATAAAGATGAAGGTTTCTTATCATCGGATGATGAGGAAACAGAGAAGCTACTAGCTAGACGATGTCTTTATAACAAAGTCGTGAGTGATTTCTTAGTATTAATTTTTTGGTTCATTTACCAAGTTGTGGTTATTTTGAAGTCTCATGCTATATTTGTGGTTTTAAATAGTTTGGTCTATATCAATGTCTAATTTTAGACTAATTTGGTTACTTAACAGGAAGAGAAGGGTAAATTAGTGTCACCAGTTGAGGATGAGGATTCAAAAGAAGTTTTTGGTCTCATCAAGAAGCTAAATATTGTGCCCGAGGCTCGGAAGAAGGCAAAACCAACATGTAAGTGGTGAACGTAAATTTGTAAATTTGAATAGATACTAGATCAAAAACCTTAAAACTCTTGTATTGGTCTTACATCATACTTCTTTTTGCAGCATTTTTTGATACAATGCTCACAGGAGGGAATAGCAACAGCTCTTCCAAGGTAATGAGGTTTTGTACTAGTTGGCATACAATAATCTCAAGTATATAGTCTTTCATTTGTCTCATTTATTTGATTTCTTGGCTTGTTAAGCTGTTCAAGAATTGACTTGCTATAGTTGAACAAAATGATTATTTGCATGAAATCAAAATTCAAAGGTCATCCCCTTTAGGGTTTTTTGTGCGGATTTATGCTTAATCATTGGCTCACACCTGAAGTCCGTTGCTTCTATTGTTGTTTTTGGATGGATATACTTTTGGCTCTAATGTCGTTCTAAGAATCATGGGATGCGTCCAAGCTACAAGTTAAAGCTATATCGGACAAAGTTCTTATGTTCTACTAGTACAAAGCATAAAGTTTCTGGTTAATTTTTTTGCAGATATATTGTGTGTATAAATTATAATGCATAAATTTCAGTTGATAAATTCTATCATCCTATGTTCTCAAGAGTAGCATCATTGCCAGGGCATAGTTTGCAAAAATCAAACACTCATTCTTGCATATAGTTGTGTTTATTTACTTTGCACAACCATCTTTTCAAGCTGCATCTACTGTCCTCTCGTTTGATGTTTACGGTATCCAAAAACCAATAATGTGATTTGTGATCTTAATGTTGCAGTCATCTTTCCTGAGTCGAGGGTCGAACCATTCTGTTCCCATTTCCTCTAAGCAAGGATCTACTGCTGTTCGATCTTTCATATTTGGAAGGGATGACAGCAATAGCCGAAGTTCAATCTCAATATCAGAAGAGGCATCGGATACTGTAAGTGTTCCAAATACACAAAACTCTCCCACTTGTACACACACATGTAGACTACTTTTCTAAGGTGCCTTGAGTTTCTGAAAAGTATGCATTTCAGCATGGTTCAACTCCAATTAACCCTTGAATGATGATACCCACATTGCATAAACACTAAAGTTGTGTTCAGTTTGTAAAATAGCCAATTGAAAGGATCTTCTGATCAATCCAGAGATCATTTTGATAGAAGTGCCAAATGCAAATGTATTGATCATTTCTAAAATGAAACTAATGCTAGTAGCCCTTTAAGATGGAAATGTTGATCAAATTAGTAGCCTAAACATGCCGTAAGACATTACATGATTAAGCGTACAAATGTAATCATCAAACCAAGTTAAACCAGACTGACCCACTAATATCTAATTCAAGATTGGGGTTTGGGAGCGTAGGATGTATGCAGATTGCAGACTTTCTTCTACTCAAAAGGGGTAGAGTGACGGTTTCCATGAAGATCATCGTCTTGTGAAAAAGTTCTGTAGAGAAAAGATCTTTGAAGGTCATGAGGAATTGAGGATTTTGAAAAGACACTTTAGTCCGTGTAACAATTCTACTACCCTAAGGCTAAGGTGCTGTTTGTTTTTAAAAGAATAGCTCTTAAAACCTCTTAGGTATGAAAATAGGAGGTTTCCAGACTTTAGACTGTTTGTTTTATTTTTAAGAAAAGGTTTGAAAACCTCTTATCGTCCTCTGAAATTTTAAGAGGTGCACCATCCTTCTATTATTTTGAGGTGAAATTAGACTTCAGACGTTAGACCTCTTCAAAAACAAATGACACCTTGTATCCTACAAAAATGTACAGATGGGTATGATTAGGATAGCACACAATGTGTTGTTACTGTTAGTTAGCTGAGCGGTAACCATGTTGTTTGCATTGATCATTCATGGGTTATGGCGTGCAGACATCAAGAGAAATCCAAACAAAGAAGGTTGCTACGACCAACTATCACCGCAGCTCGCAATCACAAGCCAGATCTAGCAGCCAAACTACAAAGGTTGTTGGTGAGAGTAGCAATAGCAGTAGCAGTAGTTCATTGTTTGAGATACTAAAGCGAACTTCTTCGGTGCAATCAAATGATGGGGATAATGTTGTTGAGCTTAGTCAATCTGTTTTTGCTGCCTTTAAGATTCCAAAGAAGCCTGTAAAGATTCAAGGAAGAGTATAGTATAGCAAGCATCATCACATGTTCAAGTTTTCTTCTAGTTACATTCTCTTCTGGCCAGTTGGTGTTCAGATAGGATTCTTTTTACCTTGGAACTATTCTATTGTTTTTTCTTATATATATGGTTTTGGTAATTTCTGTTTATTAGGAACTCTTAGCAAAAGAGTAGTTGGGTTCTTTTGTTTATGAAAATATTGAGTCTTCATTTGTTTTGGTAAAGATATAACTACATTGTAAACTTTTGGTTATTCACATATATTGGTAAGTGTTTGATTGACAAAAGGCACCTACTCTTGCTTTATTGGGTACATTTTTGTCTGTTTTATCGTTAGTAAGTGTTTCTAGGTAAAGGGTCTTTTCTCTCACTTATCAAATAAAATTCTTTTCTTTCCCACTTACTGTGTAAATTCTCATTTGGTATCAGAGCCTAACCAGTGTCCTGTCACCATTATCTAAGAATTGGATTAGTATGCTCTGTGATTGACGACTTAGTGTAGATCCTTCACATCAGAAAACCATTCTAAAGATAATAAGTCTGTTTACCTTGGTACTTTGTCTTTGACACCTTTTAGCCTTCCATACTTGTCTAAAAGAGCAAGTAAGTCGACGTAAAGTGAAGTCGCCGTAGTCCTCTAAGAACAAGTCAAGAGAAGAAAGATAGTGTCCCGAGATAAATGCCAAGCATAGCTATGAACCTAGACTCTAGTTTATCCCGTTCATCTAGTAGCTTTAGACAATCGTCTGCCTCTAAGATTGATCAACTATATGAGATATCTTACGTTCCAGATGATTCTAAAATACCCATAACTAGTATGCCTTTAGTAAATCCTCATAGTGTGTTTTCTAAGCCTAATAATTCAATTTCAAAAAGAGTAAAAAAAATTAATCGGATCTACTTCTAATCAACAAATTAAGGAGTTTGTTTAAGCTTCTAAATTTGATTCTCACCAACTCCCTGCCACCACCTCTGAGCATTTAGTAACCCTATCTTTACCACTAGACTTTCCTAGGCACTGTATAGCCCAAGGATACACCCATATCCACTTTGGTGCTATTAGATTGGCCCTTACCTTCTACGGAGGAAAAGGCCTGCCTGCTTTATCGAGGATAGCCCTACAAGGTTCGTAGAATATCAACATGCTTGTATAGGTACAATCCAAACAACCTTGAATGCTGGAACTATCTTTGTTACTTTCTACCCGAATTTCAATATGCCCCTCAATCCAGCACTCAAAGCCCAGATTCAAATAGGTGGTACCCTACAAGTAAACACGTTCCAAGCAACCTTCCATTACTAGATGGCATATAGAGTTCAAAACCACGCTCTTGACATCATGGTACCAGATCAAGAACACGCTGGAGACGCTCTCTTCATTGATGTAAATTCAAGTGCAACCCCAACGTGTACTTATGTTCCTAGACAGTTGTCCAGAAACGAGCTACTCAAGCTCCTCCCAGTAAAATGGATAACAAACTACAAACATGTAAATTCTTGTGTTGGTATCATCTCCATTCCCTTAGCATGTTTTCTTAGTCCTCATGTCCCAAGTCCATTAGTCCACACCCCCATTAATCCCTTCGTCTAACGGTAACTTTATAGTTGTTCTTGGGTAACATATTTAGAGCATCTCAACACATTTTTTTAAGATTTCTCTATAGTTCAAATCCCTCAAAAGAATTATATTAATTTCCAACATTCACTTTAACATGATACAACATTGATTATAATATTAAAATATTTTATTTATCTGTTAAAATATTATTTCTATTTCTAATATTTACTTTTAAAGTTTTCTATTGATGCTAATATTTGTTAATTATTTTTGGTGTTTGAAAATAAAAGGTTTCTCTCTCATACTTTCTCCATTTTGAAGATAGCTTTAAGGAAACTATCTAAGCAAAATATTAGCTGAAAATTCCATATTCTTCATTTTGAAAAAGCTGTTGGAGATGCTCTTACATGAATAATATTTTGTGTTAAACATGTCAACTTTGGATGAGAATTTCAACAGATAATTAGTTGTTTTTTGCTCAGTTTTATCATCAAGCAACAATCTACATGTAATATCTATATGTTACGAAATTAAAAGAATCATTCATGGAATGATATTTAGATCTTAAATTCTTGTTCAAACCTGGTTTAAGTTTTTATGAATTAAACATTTATATAATTATATTTAGATATCAATTGGAAAAAATAACAAACATACTTAATTCTGATATACCATAAACTAAGATTTTCGAGTGTTGATCCAAGTGGTCGAAGAAGAAAACGTTAGATAAGATTTTATTTAACAAACCAATAGATCTTAACATCACAATAACATAACTAAGAGCAACATAAATCGTGTTGAAATTTTTTTTGTTAGAAAATAAAATGTCCATCATATTTCCTTAGAATATTATATTAAGTTGAACTTCAACATAGATAGACATGTACATAACTAGCTTTTCTATTTATAAAGAGAAGATTTCACATAAATGTTTTAATGATTGTGCGTCAACAATGAATCAACTCAACGGGTTATATGTATGGCAAAAATCCGAGCTATTATAACTTCATTTTTTCTACATAACTCGAGTGAATTAATGACAAACTTGATATAAAATTATCTACAGGTTAAAATGTTTTATAGACAATTATGCATATCTAATTTATATTTATTATGGTAACATATCGATTAATCAAGATTATTAAATCGCTACCGTCTAGAATTCATACAACAAAAGGCTAATGATAGAGTCATAAAGAAGAGAAAAAAAGATCTACAAATTGATTATGAGTCATACATATAATTAATTTTTTTTAAACGGTAAGTTAAAGATACACAAGCTCTAACGGTATCGGGCCTCCAATTGGGTAATCCCATTAATCTGCTGTGACCCGGCTCAACCTATGGCTAAACCCGACCAGCAGGAAAGTGGATCCCATAGACTAGATCCTCCCATACCGGCCTAAACCTAACCCCGAAGAACCAGAACCAAAGTTTGGATATCTCATAAATGTCGCCCGTGGGAATCGAACCCTGGTAGTGTGACTTTCACCCTACACCCTAGGGATGTTAGGTATCCAACTGAGCTAACGCCCTTTGATCACCGTAATTAATTTTAAAAGTTGTAGAGTGAATATTTTCCCACTAATACAACGATGTTTACGTCAATTCTAGTTTTTCTTTTACTCGGATAGTGTAACAACGTTCTATTTTTTCATTTAAATTTTATACCTGTGTTTTAGCGACATGGATGTCAAAGTTGTTGATTATTTTACCAAAATCTTTTTTGTAAACATTTCGTAAACGACATTCACACCATCAAATATTACAACATGCTATCAGTCAAAATAGGTGCAAAATTGACAATTTTAAACTCTGTTACATCGATTGATAAAAAAATTATTCACCAAGAACAAAATCAAGTTTTGTTAGATATTTTCTTCGCATTTTGGCCAATGAATAAAGGAGGGACGGACCTGGCTTAGAGTACATGGTGGCATGGGCCACCGTATTATTTGTACGCCGAAGGGTAAAAATATTGAATTTCATGAAGGTGGTTGTATTATTTTGGAGGGTGCCACCGTATCGTTTTCGAAACTTCAAGGTGTGCATTCAAAAATAAAAAAACTTCTCTCGAAATCAACCAAAAAATTCATTGGAAATCAACAAAAAAACTGAAAAAATCTCTCGCAGTCAATCAAACAACCTAAAAAATTATCTCGATTCAACGAATAAAAAAAAATCAAAAAATGTCCATCGAAATCAACCAGAAAATCGGAAAAACCCTTTCAAAATCAACCAAAAACTTAATTATATGGTGTCATCGTCGTTTGAAAGGTGTCGTGTGAATAAAGACCAATGTGTATGCATTGATAGTTTAAAACTTCTAGAGACCAAAATGAACATAATTACAAACTTTGTGGAATAAGTGCAAAAACTCAAACTTCATAGGCTTTAAACAAATTTACTTTTATTATCACACTAGCAGGTGGGAAGTAGAACAACTCCTAAAACCCGTTTCTAGGGTTCCAAAAATCAGTAAAACTTCGAATCCCCAAATCCAACTTCCAACCAAAATGGAGAGCGCATTCGCCAGCGCTTCCGCCATTGGCGATCAACGCCAGAAGATTGAAGAATACAAGCACATTCTTTCCTCCGTGATTGCATCCAACGACATAGTACAAGCCAAAAAGTTCATTGACCACAGTTAGGGTTTTGTCTGATTGATTATATGGTTCAGTATGTGTGATTCGATTTCTTGTTTTACTTAAATTGGTTGTTCTTGTATTGAAATTGGCAGTTCTTTCGGACGATGTTCCGTTGGTAGTATCGAGACAGCTGCTACAGACGTTTGCACAAGAGTTGGGGAGGTTGGAGCCTGAGAATCAAAAGGAGATCGCTCATTACACGCTCCATCAGATTCAGCCTCGAGTTGTGTCTTTCGAGGAACAGGTTTGTTTCTTACTAAATCATGTATGTATATGCTTACTGGAAGAATCGCACAGTAGAAATTAACTACATTATCTTGTATAGGTGATTAGTTAAACTAATTATTTAGCTTTGAGATGTGTGAGGTTTATGGGGTTTGTTTCCGGTGGGTGGTAACACAATTAAGTAAATTGCGTTGGCCTCATGAAATTGAGTTACTAGTGGTGGGGGCAAAGCGGATTTTTTTTATCTTTTTACTGGAGATTCCAGGTAAAATTTTGTGGATGGCTGGTGCTAAACTGCCATATACACCGCCAGTGGATCGCTGAACTTCAGTAGTACTTTATATATGAGTCAACTGTCTAAACACAAAGGGGCTGTTCGGCAGTTGCTGAATGGTTTGGTGCAGGGGCATGATTAAGTGGTCAAATTGATTAGAGGCTCTTATGATACAGTGCAAAATGAGATATGGTGGTTTGGTGATTGTTTAGAATGAAATTAGGGCGCTAAATGGTTAAGGGAGGCACAAGATACAAAATCACTCAAAGGGTTTTAGAATCACTAAGAGGCAAAGCTTTTTTTTTTGCCAAACAAGATTCACCTCTTAGCGATTCAGAGGTTGCCTCTTATTGGAACTATTAGTAGGTAAGAAAACAGCCTCAAAGTCTTGGTCATAGCATTGGGATTCCTAGTTCACTGGAGTTCATAGATAATCTACCCGTTTTGTAGATTGTCCATTACACTGTTATGAACAATCTATATAACGGCTAGATAACAGGGTTATTCAACATGTCATGTTTGGATTAAGTAATCATGTTCAACAGCTGTGTTCTGCCTGTTTTTACATGTTTAGCATTTTGCCTTTCTTATTTGGAACAGTTAGAGTTTTTAATGTTTTTTCAAGACTTCACATGCTTATACGTAGGTTTTTTTCTAACAATAAGTTACGCGGATTCTTTTGAGGAAATGATTTACAAGAATTCTGTCAATAGAACTCTGAATGCCATCCCAAGATGGTGCTAGCATTTCTAGAATTATGCACTAAGGTAGTCCCTTTAGGATTTATAAGAGGCAGTACTTTAGTGGTTGGTTCCTTTCCCCCCTCAGGGGTAGCACTTACAGAACAATCACTTTAGATGTAATTATATGATTTACTTTATGTTAACACAAGAGTTTGACCTGGACCATGCAACCTGCAGGTTCTTGTTATTCGAGAGAAGCTTGCAGAGTTGTACGAGTCGGAGCAGTTATGGTCAAAAGCGGCACAGATGCTCAGTGGCATTGATCTTGACTCTGGAATGAGGTAGGGGAAAATGAAGATCCTGTTAATTATTTATTGTATGACAAACATGCTTCCAATTTTCTGCCACAAGTGTAATATTTGTTAAATAAAACTAAGGCCATTCTTAGAATAGAAAAAAATGGCCAAAGGATTAACCATTAACATAAAACCTATAAGATCAATTGCGGTACTCATGGATTCTGTTTAAGTTACCTTCTTCTTGTCCTGGTCTCTCCGTAACATGTCTGGCAATCGCATTCTTAGGTGTTCCCTGCAAATGTCGTCTTCACATTTATCTTCGGTTAGTCTGGAAAACAAAATAGTACTTTGATAACAGTGGGGAATCTTTTATAAGTTGAAGATGATGCTTTAACCTGCCAACATTTAAGTGGTGCACATTATGTCAATTCTTTTCTATGTGAATGAGCAGTGTGATTCATCATCATATTATGAACAAATTCTAATGATTGTTCATGTAGCTTTCACGTTTGACTCTGACATTAACGTACCGCAGAAGTAAAAGAGGAACTAGAAATATAGAGAAAGGTTGTCCGGTGAGATTGATGTGTTTATATATTGGTTGAATGCTGGTGAATTATGGTGTGTGGAGTGCGATGTGCTGGTGCTTTTGAGTACCCAGTCTGATGCGGGGATTAATATGACAATGAAATCAACTGTTTTGGAAGAGAAAGAGCATACAAGGAACAACCAAAAGTTCTCAAATCTATGTCTGATCTTCTATTGTATGGGTGTCTTCAATTTACCATGGAATTTCCTTTTCTCTCCTTACTATTTATGAAGTGGGGAATTTTGGAAGTTCCGGGATATTAGTTTAGTACAGTTAGTGACAGTTGGATATGGTGTGTTTTGGTTTTATCATTTTTCTTGCTCATTTCTTGCTTGTCATCATATTTTAGGGACTTCTTCACATATAGACTAATTTGTGCCAATTTTATCTTTGCAGAGTGATTGATGATAAGTTCAGGTTGACAAAATGTGTGCAAATTGCTCGACTATACCTTGAGGTATCATAAAGCTAACCGGAAAAAAGTGTCTCTCTTTAGTCTGTGAATGGGACAATGAAATCTTATTCAGTTGGAGAATGTCAATTCATCTTTAATATATGATGGTGTGAAGCAGTAGATCATAATTAGTTGTGTGATTGTGTCAATGATCTTGCAATTTTTCCATTACATTGTTGGTGTTTGTTGTGAATAATTATCATCTCTGTGGAACCATTAGTTAAAGTAAGTCCGATAGTTACAGGTGGATTTTGAACCACTATTGGAACTTTGGAAGCCAATACATTATGTATATGTGAATAGATATCAAAAGATGATAAGTAATGACTGCTCTTCTGCTATGTAGAAAATGGTGAAAACCATCGAAGAACTATTTCCTGATGGTTTTTCTGCATGCTTAGGCATATATATATATAT